>JAUJEF010000222.1:0-76387 GCA_030444885.1 Citrus sp. QX-2021 | reverse complement strand
CCAGCCCCACCCCCCAAGGCTATAGCCCACCGTTTTGCGGCCTTTTTCCGCTGGACGAACTTGTCGCCCGGACTTGGGCGGTTATTTTTGGGCCAGCGGCTGTGCCCGGGGCCTATTTTTGGCACACGGAAGCCGTTCGCAAAGTCTCGCGCCATTACGAGTCCGGCAGACGAAGTTGGCCAGCCCCACCCCCCAAGGCTACAGCCCACCCGTTTTTGTGGCCGTCTTCTGCTGGACGAACTTGGCGCCCCGGCCTTCGGGCGGTTATTTTTGGGTGCGGCTGTGCCCGGGGCCTATTTTTCGCAAACGGAGGCCGCTCGCAAAGTCTCGCGCCATTCCGAGTCCGGCGGACGAAGTGGGCCAGCCCCACCCCCCAAGGCTATAGCCCACCCGTTTTTGCGGCCTTTTTCCGCTGGACGAACTTGGCGCCCCGGCCTTCGGGCGGTTATTTTTGGGTGCTGCTGTGCCCGGGACCTATTTTTGGCACACAGAGGCCGCTCGCAAAGTCTCGCGCCATTCCGAGTCCGGCGGACGAAGTTGGCCAGCCCCACCCCCCAAGGCTATAGCCCACCCGTTTTTGCGGCCTTTTTCCGCTGGACGAACTTGGCGCGCCGGCCTTCGGGCGGTTATTTTTGGGCGCGGCTGTGCCCGGGGCCTATTTTTGGCACACGGAGGCCGCTCACAAAGTCTCGCGCCATTCCGAGTCCGGCGGACGAAGTTGGCCAGCCCCACCCCCCAAGGCTACAGCCCACCCGTTTTTGCGGCCTTTTTCCCCTGGACGAACTTGTCGCCCCGGCCTTCGGGCGGTTATTTTTCGGCGCGGCTGTGCCCGGGGCCTATTTTTGGCTCACGGAGGCCGTTCGCAAAGTCTCGCGCCATTCCGAGTCCGGCGGACGAAGTGGGCCCGCCCCACCCCCCAAGGCTACAGCCCACCCGTTTTTGTGGCCGTCTTCTGCTGGACGAACTTGGCGCCCCGGCCTTCGGGCGGTTATTTTTGGGTGCGGCTGTGCCCGGGGCCTATTTTTGGCAAATGGAGGCCGCTCGCAAAGTCTCGCGCCATTCCGAGTCCGGCGGACGAAGTGGGCCAGCCCCACCCCCCAAGGCTATAGCCCACCCGTTTTTGCGGCCTTTTTCCGCTGGACGAACTTGGCGCCCCGGCCTTCGGGCGGTTATTTTTTGGTGCGGCTGTGCCCGGGGCCTATTTTTGGCACACGGAGGCCGCTCGCAAAGTCTCGCGCCATTCCGAGTCCGGCGGACGAAGTGGGCCAGCCCCACCCCCCAAGGCTATAGCCCACCCGGTTTTGTGGCCTTTTTCCGCTGGACGAACTTGGCGCCCCGGCCTTCGGGCGGTTATTTTTGGGCGCGGCTGTGCCCGGGGCCTATCTTTGGCACACGGAGGCCGCTCGTAAAGTCTCGCGCCATTCCGAGTCCGGCGGACGAAGTTGGCCAGCCCCACCCCCCAAGGCTATAGCCCACCCGTTTTTGCGGCCTTTTTCCGCTGGACGAACTTGTCGCCCCGGCCTTCGGGCGGTTATTTTTGGACGCGGCTGTGCCCGGGGCCTATTTTTGGCACACGGAAGCCGTTCGCAAAGTCTCGCGCCATTACGAGTCCGGCAGACGAAGTTGGCCAGCCCCACCCCCCAAGGCTACAGCCCACCCGTTTTTGTGGCCGTTTTCCGCTGGACGAACTTGGCGCCCCGGCCTTCGGGCGGTTATTTTTGGGTGCGGCTGTGCCCGGGGCCTATTTTTGGCACACGGAAGCCGTTCGCAAAGTCTCGAGCCATTACGAGTCCGGCAGACGAAGTTGGCCAGCCCCACCCCCCAAGGCTACAGCCCACCCGTTTTTGTGGCCGTTTTCCGCTGGACGAACTTGGCGCCCCGGCCTTCGGGCGGTTATTTTTGGGTGCGGCTGTGCCCGGGGCCTATTTTTGGCAAACGGAGGCCGCTCGCAAAGTCTCGCGCCATTCCGAGTCCGGCGGACGAAGTGGGCCAGCCCCACCCCCCAATGCTATAGCCCACCCGTTTTTGCGGGCTTTTTCTGCTGGACGAACTTGGCGCCCCGGCCTTCGGGCGGTTATTTTTGGGTGCGGCTGTGCCCGGGGCCTATTTTTGGTACATGGAGGCCGCTCGCAAAGTCTCGCGCCATTCCGAGTCCGGCGGACGAAGTGGGCCAGCCCCCCCCCCCAAGGCTATAGCCCACCCGTTTTTGTGGCCTTTTCCGCTGGACGAACTTGGCGCCCCGGCCTTCGGGCGGTTATTTTTGGGTGCGGCTGTGCCCGGGGCCTATTTTTGGCACACGGAGGCCGCTCGCAAAGTCTCGCGCCATTCCGAGTCCGGCGGACGAAGTGGGCCAGCCCCACCCCCCAAGGCTATAGCCCACCCGATTTTGCGGCCCTTTTCCGCCGGACGAACTTGGCGCCCCGGCCTTCGGGCGGTTATTTTTCGGTGCGGCTGTGTCCGGGGGCCTATTTTAGGCACACGGAGGAGCATAGAAAAAACACGCGCCATTCCGAGTCCGGCGGACGAAGTTGGCCAGCCCCACCCCCAAGGCTACAGCCCACCCGTTTTACGGCCTTTTTCCGCTGGGGCGAGACTTGGCGCCCGGCCTTCGGGCGGTTATTTTTGGGCGCGGCTGTGCCCGGGGCCTATTTTTGGCACACGGAGGCCGCTCGTAAAGTCTCGCGCCATTCCGAGTCCGGCGGACGAAGTGGGCCAGCCCCACCCCCCAAGGCTATAGCCCACCCGTTTTTGTGGCCTTTTTCCACTGGACGAACTTGGCGCCCCGGCCTTCGGGCGGTTATTTTTGGGTGCGGCTGTGCCCGGGGCCTATTTTTCGCACACGGAGGCCGCTCGCAAAGTCTCCTGCCATTCCGAGTCCGGCGGACGAAGTTGGCCAGCCCCACCCCCCAAGGCTATAGCCCACCCGTTTTTGCGGCCTTTTTCCGCTGGACGAACTTGTCGCCCCGGCCTTCGGGCAGTTATTTTTGGGCGCGGCTGTGCCCGGGGCCTATTTTTGGCACACGGAGGCCGTTCACAAAGTCTCGCGCCATTCCGAGTCCGGCAGACGAAGTTGGCCAGCCCCACCCCCCAAGCTACTGACCCACCTTTGTTTTGTGGCCGTTTTCCGCTGGACGAACTTGGCGCCCCGGCCTTCGGGCGGTTATTTTTGGGCGCGGCTGTGCCCGGGGCCTATTTTTGGCACACGGAGGTGCCTCGCAAAGTCACGCGCCATTCCGAGTCCGGCGGACGAAGTGGGCCAGCCCCACCCCCCAAGGCTATAGCCCACCCGTTTTTGCGGCCTTTTTCCGCCGGACGAACTTGGCGCCCCGGCCTTCGGGCGGTTATTTTTGGGCGCGGCTGTGCCCGGGGCCTATTTTTTGTACACGGAGGCCGCTCGCAAAGTCTCGCGCCATTCCGAGTCCGGCGGACGAAGTGGGCCAGCCCCACCCCCCAAGGCTATAGCCCACCCGTTTTTGTGGCCTTTTTCCAATGGACGAACTTGGCGCCCCGGCCTTCGGGCGGTTATTTTTGGGTGCGGCTGTGCCCGGGGCCTATTTTTGGCACACGGAGGCCGCTCGCAAAGTCTCGCGCCATTCCGAGTCCGGCGGACGAAGTTGGCCAGCCCCACCCCCCAAGGCTATAGCCCACCCGTTTTTGCGGCCTTTTTCCGCTGGACGAACTTGGCGCCCCGGCCTTCGGGCGGTTATTTTTGGGCGCGGCTGTGCCCGGGGCCTATTTTTGGCACACGGAGGTGCCTCGCAAAGTCTCGCGCCATTCCGAGTCCGGCGGACGAAGTTGGCCAGCCCCACCCCCCAAGGCTACAGCCCACCCGTTTTTGTGGCCGTTTTCCGCTGGACGAACTTGGCGCCCCAGCCTTCGAGCGGTTATTTTTGGGAGCGGCTGCGCCCGGGGCCTATTTTTCGCAAACGGAGGCCGCTCGCAAAGTCTCGCGCCATTCCGAGTCCGGCGGACGAAGTGGGCCAGCCCCACCCCCCAAGGCTATAGCCCACCCGTTTTTGCGGCCTTTTTCCGCTGGACGAACTTGGCGCCCCGGCCTTCGGGCGGTTATTTTTGGGCGCGGCTGTGCCCGGGGCCTATTTTTGGCACACGGAGGTGCCTCGCAAAGTCTCGCGCCATTCCGAGTCCGGCGGACGAAGTTGGCCAGCCCCACCCCCCAAGGCTATAGCCCACCCGTTTTTGCGGCCTTTTTCCGCTGGACGAACTTGTCGCCCCGGCCTTCGGGCAGTTATTTTTGGGCGCGGCTGTGCCCGGGGCCTATTTTTGGCAGACGGAAGCCGTTCGCCAAGTCTCACGCCATTCCGAGTCCGGCGGACGAAGTTGGCCAGCCCCACCCCCCAAGGCTATAGCCCACCCGTTTTTGTGGCCTTTTTCCGCTGGACGAACTTGGCGCCCCGGCCTTCGGGCGGATATTTTTGGGCTCGGCTGTGCCCGGGGCCTATTTTTGGCACACGGAGGCCGCTCGCAAAGTCTCGCGCCATTCCGAGTCCGGCGGACGAAGTTGGCCAGCCCCACCCCCCAAGGCTATAGCCCACCCGTTTTTGCGGCCTTTTTCCGCTGGACGAACTTGTCGACCCGGCCTTCGGGCAGTTATTTTTGGGCGCGGCTGTGCCCGGGGCCTATTTTTGGCACACGGAGGCCGTTCGCAAAGTCTCGCGCCATTCCGAGTCCGGCAGACGAAGTTGGCCAGCCCCACCCCCCAAGGCTACAGCCCACCCGTTTTTGTGGCCGTTTTCCGCTGGACGAACTTGGCGCCCCGGCCTTCGGGCGGTTATTTTTGGGTGCGGCTGTGCCCGGGGCCTATTTTTGGCAAACAGAGGCCGCTCGCAAAGTCTCACGCCATTCCGAGTCCGATGGACGAAGTGGGCCAGCCCCACCCCCCAAGGCTATAGCCCACCCGTTTTTGCGGCCTTCTTCCGCTGGACGAACTTGGCGCCCCGGCCTTCGGGCGGTTATTTTTGGGCGCGGCTGTGCCCGGGGCCTATTTTTGGCACACGGAGGTGCCTCGCAAAGTCTCGCGCCATTCCGAGTCCGGCGGACGAAGTTGGCCAGCCCCACCCCCCAAGGCTATAGCCCACCTGTTTTTTGCGGCCTTTTTCCGCTGGACCAGAACTTGTCGCCCGGCCTTCGGGCAGTTATTTTTGGGCGCGGCTGGGCCCGGGCCGATTTTTGGCAGACGGAAGCCGTTCGCCAAGTCTCACGCCATTCCGAGTCCGGCGGACGAAGTTGGCCAGCCCCACCCCCCAAGGCTATAGCCCACCCGTTTTTGTGGCCTTTTTCCGCTGGACGAACTTGGCGCCCCGGCCTTCGGGCGGTTATTTTTTGGCTCGGCTGTGCCCGGGGCCTATTTTTGGCACACGGAGGCCGCTCGCAAAGTCTCGCGCCATTCCGAGTCCGGCGGACGAAGTTGGCCAGCCCCACCCCCCAAGGCGATAGCCCACCCGGGGTTGGGGCCGTTTTCCGCTGGACGAACTTGTCGACCCGGCCTTCGGGCAGTTATTTTTGGGCGCGGCTGCGCCCGGGGCCTATTTTTGGCACACGGAGGCCGCTCGCAAAGTCTCGCGCCATTCCGAGTCCGGCGGACGAAGTTGGCCAGCCCCACCACCCAAGGCTATAGCCCACCCGTTTTTGCGGCCTTTTTCCGCTGGACGAACTTGTCGCCCCGGCCTTCGGGCAGTTATTTTTGGGCGCGGCTGTGCCCGGGGCCTATTTTTGGCACACGGAAGCCGCTCGTAAAGTCTCGCGCCATTACGAGTCCGGCAGACGAAGTTGGCTAGCCCCACCTCCCAAGGCTACAGCCCACCCGTTTTTTTGGCCGTTTTCCGATGGACGAACTTGGCGCCCCGGCCTTCGGGCGGTTATTTTTGGGTGCGGCTGTGCCCGTGGCCTATTTTTGGCACACGGAGGCCGTTCGCAAAGTCTCGCGCCATTCCGAGTCCGGCAGACGAAGTTGGCCAGCCCCACCCCCCAAGGCTACAGCCCACTCGTTTTTGTGGCCGTTTTCCGCTGGACGAACTTGGCGCCCCGGCCTTCGGGCTGTTATTTTTGGGTGCGGCTGTCCCCGGGGCCTATTTTTGGCACACGGAGGCCGCTCGCAAAGTCTCGTGCCATTCCGAGTCCGGCGGACGAAGTGGGCCAGCCCCACCCCCCAAGGCTGTAGCCCACCCGTTTTTGTGGCCTTTTTCCGCTGGACGAACTTGGCGCCCCGGCCTTCGGGCGGTTATTTTTGGGCGCGGCTGTGCCCGGGGCCTATTTTTGGCACACGGAGGCCGCTCGCAAAGTCTCGCGCTATTCCGAGTCCGGCGGACGAAGTTCGCCAGCCCCACCCCCCAAGGCTATAGCCCACCCGTTTTTGCGGCCTTTTTCCGCTGGACGAACTTGTCGCCCCGGCCTTCGGGCAGTTATTTTTGGGCGCGGCTGTGCCCGGGGCCTATTTTTGGCACACGGAAGCCGTTCGCAAAGTCTCGCGCCATTCCGAGTCCGGCGGACGAAGTTGGCCAGCCCCACCCCCCAAGGCTATAGCCCACCCGTTTTTGTGGCCTTTTTCCGCTGGACGAACTTGGCGCCCCGTCCTTCGGGCGGTTATTTTTGGGCGCGGCTGTGCCCGGGGCCTATTTTTGGCACACGGAGGCCGCTCGCAAAGTCTCGCGCCATTCCGAGTCCGGCGGACGAAGTTCGCCAGCCCCACCCCCCAAGGCTATAGCCCACCCGTTTTGGCGGCCTTTTTCCGCTGGACGAACTTGTCGCCCCGGCCTTCGGGCAGTTATTTTTGGGCGCGGCTGTGCCGGGGCCTATTTTTGGCAGACGGAAGCCGTTCGCAAAGTCTCGCGCCATTCCGAGTCCGGCGGACGAAGTTGGCCAGCCCCACCCCCCAAGGCTATAGCCCACCCGTTTTTGCGGCCTTTTTCCGCTGGACGAACTTGTCGCCCTGGCTTTCGGGCAGTTATTTTTGCGCGGACTGTGCCGGGGCCTATTTTGGCACCGCGAAGCCGTTCGCAAAGTCTCGCGCCATTCACGAGTCCGGCGGAGACGAAGTTGGCCAGCCCCACCCCCCAAGGCTATAGCCACCCGTTTTTGTGGCCTTTTTCCCTGGATGAACTTGGCGCGCCGCGCCCGGGCGGGTATTTTTGGGCGCGGCTGTGTCCGCGGCCTATTTTGGCACACGGAGGTGCCTCGCAACCTCTCGCGCCATTCCGAGTCCGGCGGGGACGAAGTTGGCCAGCCCACACCCCAAGGCTATAGCCCACCCGTTTTGTGGCCTTTTTCCGCTGGACGAACTTGGCGCCCGGCCTTGGGCGGGTATTTTTAGGCGCGGCTGTGTCCGCGGCCTGGCCCCTGGCACACGGAGGCGCCTCGCCACCTCTCGCGCCACTCGCAAAGTCTCGCGGCCATTCCGAGTCCAGGCAGACGAAGTTGGCCAGCCCCACCCCCAAGGCTATAGCCCACCTGCTTTTGTGGCCTCTTTCCGCTGGACGAAACTTGCGCGCCCGGCCTTGGGCGGTGTATTTTGGGCGCGGCTGTGCCTCAAGGCCTATTTTTGGCAATAGCGGAGGCGCTCGCAAAGTCTCGCGCCTATTCCGAGTCCGAGGCGGACGGGTTGGCCAGCCCTACGACCTTTACAGGCTATAGCCCACCCGTTTTTGTGGCCTCTTCCGCTAAGACGAACTTGCGCCTGCTGCCGGGCGAGATTTTTGAGCTGCGGCTGTGCCCGCGTCTATTTTTGGCACACGGAGGCTTCGCAAAGTCTCGGCGCCATTCCGAGTCCGTGGACGGCTGTTACCTGCCCCACCCCCAAGGCTATAGCCCACCCCGCTTTTGTGGCCTCTTTCCGCTGGACGAACTTGGCGCCCTGGCCTTCGGGCGAGATTTTTGGCGCGGCTGTGCCTGCGGCCTATTTTTTGCACACGGAGGCGCCTCGCAGTCTCGCGCCATTCCGAGTCCGCGGACGGTTGGCCAGCCCCACTCCCAAGGCTATAGCCCACCTGCTTTTGTGGCTCTTTCCGCTGGACGAACTTGGCGCCTGGACCTTCGGGCGAGTATTTTTGGGCGCTGCTGTGCCTGCAAGGCCTATTTTTGGCACACGGAGGCGCCGGCAAAGTCTCGCGCCATTCCGAGTCCGGCGGACGGGTTGGCCAGCCCCACCCCCAAGCGCTATAGCCCACCTGCCAGTAGCCTCTTTCCGCTGGACGACCTTGGGCGCCCAGCCTTCGGGCGGGTATTTTGGCGCGCTGTGCCCGCTGCTATTTTTTGGCACACGGAGGCGCCCTGCAAAGTCTCGCGCTCATTCCAGTCCGGGCGGACCACCTCTTGGCCAGCCCCACCCCCTTGAGGCTATAGCCTACCCGCTTTTGTGGCCTCTTTTCCGCTGGATCGAATCTGGCGCCCGGCCTTCAAGCGGTATTTTGGCGCGCTGTGCTCATGCCTATTTTTGGCACACGGAGGCGCTCTCGCAAAGTCTCGCGCCATTCCGAGTCCGCGGACGAAGTTGGCCAGCCCCACCCTAAGGCTATAGCTCCACCCGCTTTTGTAGGCCTCTTTCCGCTGGACGATCTTGGCATGGCCCGCCATTCCGAGTCCTGCCTTCGGGCGGCCCACCCGTTTTGTGGCCTTCTTGGATTTAACTTGTCGGCTGTGCCCGGGCGTGGCCTATTTTTTTGCACACACGGAGGCGCCTCGCAAAGTCTGGCGCCATTCCGAGTCCGGGCGGACGGTTGGCCAGCCCCACCCAAGGCTATAGCCCCACCCGCTTTTGTGGCCTCTTTCCGCTGGACGAACTTGGCGCCCGCCTTCGGGCGAGAGCTTGTGGGCGCGGCTGTGCTCAGCGCCTATTTTTGGCACACGGAGGCGCCTTCGCAAAGTCTCGCGCCATTCCGAGTCCGCGGACGGCTGGGCCAGCCCCACGCCCTGCTGCTATAGCCCACCTGCTTTGTGGCCTCTTCCCGCTGACGATCTCTGGCGCCCGGCTTTCAAGGGTATTTTGGGCGCGGCTGTGCCTGCGGCTCTATTTTTAGCACACGGAGGCGCCGCGCAGTCTCGCGCCATTCCGAGTCCGGGTGACGGCTTGGCCAGCCTCACCCCCCCAAGGCTATAGCCCACCTGCTTTTTGTGGCCTCTTTCCGCTGGACGAACTTGGCGCCCGGCCTCAAGAGGGTATTTTTGGAGCGCGGCTGTGCCCGCGTCCTATTTTGGCACACGGAGGCGCCGCAAAGTCTCGCCCATTCCGAGTCCGGGCGGACGGCTGGCCAGCCCCACTCCCCAAGGCTATAGCCCACCCGCTTTTGTGGCCTCTTTCCGCTGGACGATCTTGGCGCCCCGGGCCTTCGGGCGGGTATTTTGGGCGCGGCTGTGCCTCGCGGCCTATTTTTGGCACACGGAGGCGCTCTTCGCAAAGTCTCGCGCCATTCCGAGTCCGCGGACGGTTGGCCAGCCCCACCCCCAAGGCTATAGCCCACCTGCTTTTTGTGGCCTCTTTTCCGCTGGACGAACTTGGCGCCCGCCTTCGGGCGGGTATTTTTGGCGCGCTGTGCCCAAGGCCTATTTTTTGGCACACGGAGGCGCCTCGCAGTCTCTCGCCATTCCGAGTCCGGCGGACGACGTTGGCCAGCCCCACCCCAAGGCTATAGCCCACCTGCTTTTTGTGGCCTCTTTCCGCTGGACGAATCTCTGCGCCCGCCTCGGGCGGGTATTTTTGGGCGCGGCTGTGCCGCGCCCTATTTTTGGCACACGGAGGCGCCTCGCAGTCTCGCGCCATTCCGAGTCCGGCGGACGGCTTGGCCAGCCCCACCCCCAAGGCTATAGCCCACCCGCTTTTGTGGCCTCTTTCCGCTGGACGAACTTGGCGCCCGGCCTCGGGCGGGTATTTTGGCGCGCTGTGCCCGCGGCCTATTTTTGGCACACGGAGGCGCCTCGCAAAGTCTCGCGCCATTCCGAGTCCGGCGGACGGTTGGCCAGCCCCACCCCCAAGGCTATAGCCCACCCGCTTTTGGGCCTCTTTCCGCTGGACGAATCTTGGCGCCTGCCTTCGGGCGGGTATTTTTGGCGCGGCTGTGCCCGCGGCCTATTTTTGGCACACGGAGGCGCCGCAGTCTCGCGCCATTCCGAGTCCGGCGGACGGTTGGCCAGCCCCACCCCCAAGGCTATAGCCCACCCGCTTTTGTGGCCTCTTTCCGCTGGACGAACTTGGCGCCCGCCTTCGGGCGGGTATTTTTGGCGCGGCTGTGCCTGCGGCCTATTTTTGGCACACGGAGGCGCCTCGCAAAGTCTCGCGCCATTCCGAGTCCGCGGACGGTTGGCCAGCCCCACCCCCAAGGCTATAGCCCACCCGCTTTTGTGGCCTCTTTCCGCTGGACGAACTTGGCGCCCGGCCTTCGGCGGGTATTTTTGGCGCGCTGTGCCCGCGGCCTATTTTTGGCACACGGAGGCGCCTCGCAAAGTCTCGCGCCATTCCGAGTCCGCGGACGGTTGGCCAGCCCCACCCCCAAGGCTATAGCCCACCCGCTTTTGTGGCCTCTTTCCGCTGGACGATCCTTGGCGCCTGCCTTCGGGCGGGTATTTTTGGCGCGGCTGTGCCCGCGGCCTATTTTTGGCACACGGAGGCGCCTCGCAAAGTCTCGCGCCATTCCGAGTCCGCGGACGGTTGGCTGGCCAGCCCCACCCCCAAGGCTATAGCCCACCCGCTTTTGTGGCCTCTTTCCGCTGGACGATCTTGGCGCCCGCCTCGGGGGGTATTTTGGGCGCGGCTGTGCCCGCGGCTCATTTTTGGCACACGGAGGCGCCTCGCAAAGTCTCGCGCCATTCCGAGTCCGCGGACGGTTGGCCAGCCCCACCCCCAAGGCTATAGCCCACCTGCTTTTGTGGCCTCTTTCCGCTGGACGATCTTGGCGCCTGCCTTCGGGGGGTATTTTTGGGCGCGGCTGTGCCCGCGCCTATTTTTGGCACACACGGAGGCGCCGCAAAGTCTCGCGCCATTCCGAGTCCGCGGACGGTTGGCCAGCCCCACCCCCAAGGCTATAGCCCACCCGCTTTTGTGGCCTCTTTCCGCTGGAAGAACATGGCGCCGCGGCCTTCGGGGGGTATGTTTGGGCGCGGCTGTGCCCGCGGCCTATTTTTGGCACACGGAGGCGCCTCGCAAAGTCTCGCGCCATTCCGAGTCCGGCGGACGGTTGGCCAGCCCCACCCCAAGGCTATAGCCCACCCGCTTTTGTGGCCTCTTTCCGCTGGACGATCTTGGCGCCCGGCCTTCGGGCGGGTATTTTGGGCGCGGCTGTGCCTGCGCCTATTTTTGGCACACGGAGGCGCCGCAAAGTCTCGCGCCATTCCGAGTCCGCGGACGGTTGGCCAGCCCCACCCCCAAGGCTATAGCCCACCTGCTTTTGTGGCCTCTTTCCGCTGGACGAACTTGGCGCCCGGCCTTCGGGCGGGTATTTTTGGGCGCGGCTGTGCCCCGCGGCCTATTTTTGGCACACGGAGGCGCCTCGCAAAGTCTCGCGCCATTCCGAGTCCGGGCGGACGGCTGGCCAGCCCCACCCCCAAGGCTATAGCCCACCCGCTTTGGGCCTCTTTCCGCTGGACGATCTTGGCGCCCGGCCTTCGGGCGAGTATTTTTGGAGCGGCTGTGCCAGCGGCCTATTTTTGGCACACGGAGGCGCCGCGCAAAGTCTCGCGCCATTCCGAGGCCGGGCGGACGAAGTTGGCCAGCCCCACCCCCAAGGCTATAGCCCACCTGCTTTTGTGGCCTCTTTCCGCTGGACGAACTTGGCGCCCGGCCTTCGGGCGGGTATTTTTGGGCGCGCTGTGCCCGCGCCTATTTTTG
The DNA here is from genome assembly GCA_030444885.1 of Citrus sp. QX-2021. NCBI lineage: Eukaryota > Viridiplantae > Streptophyta > Magnoliopsida > Sapindales > Rutaceae > Citrus > Citrus sp. QX-2021. Next base: position 64,557 of record JAUJEF010000222.1, on the reverse strand, counting down.
GCACACGGAGGCGCCTCGCAAAGTCTCGCGCCATTCCGAGTCCGCGGGACGGTTGGCCAGCCCCACCCCCAAGGCTATAGCCCACCCGCTTTTGTGGCCTCTTTTCCGCTGGACGACTTGGCGCCCGGCCTTCGGGCGGGTATTTTTGCGCGGCTGTGCCCGCGGCCTATTTTTGGCACACGGAGGCGCCTCGCAGTCTCGCGCCATTCCGAGTCCGGCGGACGGGTTGGCCAGCCCCACCCCCAAGGCTATAGCCCACCTGCTTTTGTGGCCTCTTTTCCGCTGGACGATCCTGGCGCCCGGCCTTCGGGCGGGTATTTTTGGCGCGGCTGTGCCCAAGGCCTATTTTTGGCACACGGAGGCGCCTCGCAGTCTCGCGCCATTCCGAGTCCGCGGACGGTTGGCCAGCCCCCACCCCCAAGGCTATAGCCCACCCGCTTTTTGTGGCCTCTTTCCGCTGGACGACCTTGGCGCCCGGCCTTCGGGCGGGTATTTTTGGCGCGGCTGTGCCCGCGGCCTATTTTTGGCACACGGAGGCGCCTCGCAAAGTCTCGCGCCATTCCGAGTCCGCGGACGGCTGGCCAGCCCCACCCCCCAAGGCTATAGCCCACCCGCTTTTGTGGCCTCTTTCCGCTGGACGATCTTGGCGCCCGCCTTCGGGCGGGTATTTTTGGGCGCGGCTGTGCCTGCGTCTATTTTTGGCACACGGAGGCGCCTCGCAAAGTCTCGCGCCATTCCGAGTCCGGGCGGACGGTTGGCCAGCCCCACCCCCAAGGCTATAGCCCACCCGCTTTTGTGGCCTCTTTCCGCTGGACGAACTTGGCGCCCGGCCTTCGGGCGGGTATTTTTGGGCGCGGCTGTGCCTGCGTCTATTTTTGGCACACGGAGGCGCCTCGCAAAGTCTCGCGCCATTCCGAGTCCGGCGGACGGTTGGCCAGCCCCACCCCCAAGGCTATAGCCCACCTGCTTTTGTGGCCTCTTTCCGCTGGACGAACTTGGCGCCCGGCCTTCGGGCGGGTATTTTTGGGCGCGGCTGTGCCCGCGCCTATTTTTGGCACACGGAGGCGCCTCGCAGTCTCGCGCCATTCCGAGTCCGCGGACGGTTGGCCAGCCCCACCCCCAAGGCTATAGCCCACCCGCTTTTGTGGCCTCTTTCCGCTGGACGACTTTGGCGCCCGGCCTTCGGGCGGGTATTTTTGGGCGCGGCTGTGCCCGCGGGCCTATTTTTGGCACACGGAGGCGCCTCGCAGTCTCGCGCCATTCCGAGTCCGCGGACGGTTGGCCAGCCCCACCCCCCAGGCTATAGCCCACCCGCTTTTGTGGCCTCTTTCCGCTGGACGACCTTGGCGCCCGGCCTTCGGGCGGGTATTTTTGGGCGCGGCTGTGCCCGCGGCCTATTTTTGGCACACGGAGGCGCCGCAAAGTCTCGCGCCATTCCGAGTCCGGCGGACGGTTTGCCAGCCCCACCCCCAAGGCTATAGCCCACCCGCTTTTGTGGCCTCTTTCCGCTGGACGAGGCTTGGCGCCCGCCTTCGGGCGGGTATTTTTGGCGCGGCTGTGCCTGCGCCTATTTTTGGCACACGGAGGCGCCTCGCAGTCTCGCGCCATTCCGAGTCCGGGCGGACGGTTGGCCAGCCCCACCCCCAAGGCTATAGCCCACCTGCTTTTGTGGCCTCTTTCCGCTGGACGAACTTGGCGCCCGGCCTTCGGGCGGTATTTTTGGGCGCGGCTGTGCCCGCGGCCTATTTTTGGCACACGGAGGCGCCTCGCAAAGTCTCGCGCCATTCCGAGTCCGCGGACGGTTGGCCAGCCCCACCCCCAAGGCTATAGCCCACCCGCTTTTGTGGCCTCTTTCCGCTGGACGAACTTGGCGCCTGCCTTCGGGCGGGTATTTTGGGCGCGGCTGTGCCCGCGGCCTATTTTTGGCACACGGAGGCGCCTCGCAAAGTCTCGCGCCATTCCGAGTCCGGGCGACGGCCTTGGCCAGCCCCACCCCCAAGGCTATAGCCCACCCGCTTTTGTGGCCTCTTTCCGCTGGACGAACTTGGCGCCCGGCTCTTCGGGCGGGTATTTTTGGCGCGGCTGTGCCCGCGGCCTATTTTTGGCACACGGAGGCGCCCTCGCAAAGTCTCGCGCCATTCCGAGTCCGCGGACGGCGTTGGCCAGCCCCACCCCCAAGGCTATAGCCCACCCGCTTTTGTGGCCTCTTTCCGCTGGACGATCTTGGCGCCCGGCCTTCGGGCGGGTATTTTGGGCGCGCTGTGCCCGCGGCCTATTTTTGGCACACGGAGGCGCCTCAGCAAAGTCTCGCGCCATTCCGAGTCCGCGGACGGTTGGCCAGCCCCACCCCCAAGGCTATAGCCCACCCGCTTTTGTGGCCTCTTTCCGCTGGACGAACTTGGCGCCCGCCTTCGGGCGGGTATTTTGGGCGCGCGGCTGTGCCCGCGCCTATTTTTGGCACACGGAGGCGCCTCGCAAAGTCTCGCGCCATTCCGAGTCCGCGGACGGTTGGCCAGCCCCACCCCCAAGGCTATAGCCCACCCGCTTTTGTGGCCTCTTTCCGCTGGACGAACTTGGCGCCCGCCTTCGGGCGGGTATTTTTGGGCGCGGCTGTGCCCGCGGCCTATTTTTGGCACACGGAGGCGCCGCAAAGTCTCGCGCCATTCCGAGTCCGGGCGGACGGTTGGCCAGCCCACACCCCCAAGGCTATAGCCCACCCGCTTTTGTGGCCTCTTTCCGCTGGACGACCTTGGCGCCCGCCTTCGGGCGGGTATTTTTGGCGCGGCTGTGCCCGCGGCCTATTTTTGGCACACGGAGGCGCCGCAAAGTCTCGCGCCATTCCGAGTCCGGCGGATTTGCTTGGCCAGCCCCACTTCCCCAAGGCTATAGCCCACCCGCTTTTGTGGCCTCTTTCCGCTGGACGAACTTGGCGCCCGGCCTTCGGGCGGGTATTTTTGGGCGCGCTGTGCCCGCGGCCTATTTTTGGCACACGGAGGCGCCTCGCAAAGTCTCGCGCCATTCCGAGTCCGGCGCGGACGGTTGGCCAGCCCCACCCCCAAGGCTATAGCCCACCCGCTTTTGTGGCCTCTTTCCGCTGGACGAACTTGGCGCCCGGCCTTCGGGCGGGTATTTTTGGGCGCGGCTGTGCCTCGCGGCCTATTTTTGGCACACGGAGGCGCCTCGCAAAGTCTCGCGCCATTCCGAGTCCGGGCGGACGGTTGGCCAGCCCCACCCCCCCAAGGCTATAGCCCACCCGCTTTTGTGGCCTCTTTCCGCTGGACGAATCTTGGCGCCCGGCCTTCGGGCGGTCATTTTTGGGCGCGGCTGTGGCCGCGGCCAATTTTTGGGACGCGGAGGCGCCTCGCAGTCTCGCGCCATTCCGAGTCCGGCGGACGGTTGGCCAGCCCCACCCCCAAGGCTATAGCCCACCCGCTTTTGTGGCCTCTTTTCCGCTGGACGAACTTGGCGCCCGCCTTCGGGCGGGTATTTTTGGGCGCGGCTGTGCCCGCGGCCTATTTTTGGCACACGGAGGCGCCTCGCAGTTCTCGCCATTCCGAGTCCGGCGGACGGTTGGCCAGCCCCACCCCCAAGGCTATAGCCCACCCGCTTTTGTGGCCTCTTTCCGCTGGACGACTTGGCGCCCGGCCTTCGGGCGGGTATTTTTGGGCGCGGCTGTGCCCGCGGCCTATTTTTGGCACACGGAGGCGCCTCGCAAAGTCTCGCGCCATTCCGAGTCCGGCGGACGGTTGGCCAGCCCCACCCCCAAGGCTATAGCCCACCCGCTTTTGTGGCCTCTTTCCGCTGGACGAATCTTGGCGCCCGGCCTTCGGGCGGGTATTTTTGGGCGCGGCTGTGCCCGCGGCCTATTTTTGGCACACGGAGGCGCCTCGCAAAGTCTCGCGCCATTCCGAGTCCGGCGGACGGTTGGCCAGCCCCACCCCCAAGGCTATAGCCCACCCGCTTTTGTGGCCTCTTTCCGCTGGACGAACTTGGCGCCCGGCCTTCGGGCGGGTATTTTTGCGCGGCTGTGCCCGCGCCTATTTTTGGCACACGGAGGCGCCTCGCAAAGTCTCGCGCCATTCCGAGTCCGGCGGACGGCTGGCCAGCCCCACCCCCAAGGCTATAGCCCACCCGCTTTTGTGGCCTCTTTCCGCTGGACGAACTTGGCGCCCGCCCTTCGGGCGGGTATTTTTGGCGCGCTGTGCCCGCGGCCTATTTTTGGCACACGGAGGCGCCTCGCAGTCTCGCGCCATTCCGAGTCCGCGGACGGTTGGCCAGCCCCACCCCCAAGGCTATAGCCCACCCGCTTTTGTGGCCTCTTTCCGCTGGACGAATCTTGGCGCCCGGCCTTCGGGCGGGTATTTTTGGGCGCGGCTGTGCCCGCGGCCTATTTTTGGCACACGGAGGCGCCGCAAAGTCTCGCGCCATTCCGAGTCCGGGCGGACGGTTGGCCAGCCCCACCCCCAAGGCTATAGCCCACCCGCTTTTGTGGCCTCTTTCCGCTGGACGAACTTGGCGCTCCCGCCTTCGGGCGGGTATTTTTGGGCGCGGCTGTGCCCGCGGCCTATTTTTGGCACACGGAGGCGCCGCAAAGTCTCGCGCCATTCCGAGTCCGGGGACGGTTGGCCAGCCCCACCCCCAAGGCTATAGCCCACCCGCTTTTGTGGCCTCTTTCCGCTGGACGACCTTGGCGCCCGCCTTCGGGCGGGTATTTTTGCGCGCGGCTGTGCCCGCGGCCTATTTTTGGCACACGGAGGCGCCGCGCTAAGTCTCGCGCCAGTCGGAGTCCGCGGACGGTTGGCCAGCCCCACCCCCAAGGCTATAGCCCACCCGCTTTTGTGGCCTCTTTCCGCTGGACGATCTTGGCGCCCGGCCTTCGGGCGGGTATTTTTGGGCGCGGCTGTGCCCGCGGCCTATTTTTGGCACACGGAGGCGCCTCGCAAAGTCTCGCGCCATTCCGAGTCCGGCGGACGGTTGGCCAGCCCCACCCCCAAGGCTATAGCCCACCCGCTTTTGTGGCCTCTTTCCGCTGGACGATCTTGGCGCCCGGCCTTCGGGCGGGTATTTTTGGGCGCGGCTGTGCCCGCGCCTATTTTTGGCACACGGAGGCGCCTCGCAAAGTCTCGCGCCATTCCGAGTCCGGCGGACGGTTGGCCAGCCCCACCCCCAAGGCTATAGCCCACCCGCTTTTGTGGCCTCTTTCCGCTGGACGAACTTGGCGCCCGGCCTTCGGGCGGGTATTTTTGGGCGCGGCTGTGCCCAAGCCTATTTTTGGCACACGGAGGCGCCTCGCAAAGTCTCGCGCCATTCCGAGTCCGGCGGACGGTTGGCCAGCCCCACCCCCAAGGCTATAGCCCACCCGCTTTTGTGGCCTCTTTTCCGCTGGACGAACTTGGCGCCCGCCTTCGGGCTGGTATTTTTGGGCGCTGCTGTGCCTGCGGCCTATTTTTGGCACACGGAGGCGCCTCGCAAAGTCTCGCGCCATTCCGAGTCCGGCGGACGGTTGGCCAGCCCCACCCCCAAGGCTATAGCCCACCCGCTTTTGTGGCCTCTTTTCCGCTGGACGAACTTGGCGCCCGGCCTTCGGGCGGTATTTTTGGGCGCGGCTGTGCCCGCGGCCTATTTTTGGCACACGGAGGCGCCCTCGCAAAGTCTCGCGCCATTCCGAGTCCGCGGACGGTTGGCCAGCCCCACCCCCAAGGCTATAGCCCACCCGCTTTTGTGGCCTCTTTCCGCTGGACGAACTTGGCGCCCGGCCTTCGGGCGGGTATATTTTGGCGCGGCTGTGCCTCGCGGCTATTTTTGGCACACGGAGGCGCCTCGCAAAGTCTCGCGCCATTCCGAGTCCGGCGGACGGTTGGCCAGCCCCACCCCCAAGGCTATAGCCCACCCGCTTTTGTGGCCTCTTTCCGCTGGACGAACTTGGCGCCCGGCCTTCGGGCGGGTATTTTTGGGCGCGGCTGTGCCTCGCGGCCTATTTTTGGCACACGGAGGCGCCTCGCAAAGTCTCGCGCCATTCCGAGTCCGGGACGGACGGTTGGCCAGCCCCACCCCCAAGGCTATAGCCCACCCGCTTTTGTGGCCTCTTTCCGCTGGACGAACTTGGCGCCCGGCCTTCGGCGGGTATTTTTGGCGCGGCTGTGCCCGCGCCTATTTTTTGGCACACGGAGGCGCCTCGCAAAGTCTCGCGCCATTCCGAGTCCGGCGGACGGTTGGCCAGCCCCACCCCCAAGGCTATAGCCCACCCGCTTTTGGGCCTTTTCCGCTGGACGAACTTGGCGCCCGGCCTTCGGCGGGTATTTTTGGGCGCGGCTGTGCCCGCGGCCTATTTTTGGCACACGGAGGCGCCTCGCAAAGTCTCGCGCCAGTCCGAGTCGGGCGGACACGGATGGCCCGCCCCACCCCCCAAGGCGATAGCCCACCCGGTTTTGTGGCCTTTTTCCGCTGGACGAACTTGGCGCCCGGCCTTCGGGCGGTAGATTTTTGGCGCGGCTGTGCCCGCGGCCTATTTTTGGCACACGGAGGCGCCTCGCAAAGTCTCGCGCCATTCCGAGTCCGGCGGACGGTTGGCCAGCCCCACCCCCAAGGCTATAGCCCACCCGCTTTTGTGGCCTCTTTCCGCTGGACGAACTTGGCGCCCGGCCTTCGGGCGGGTATTTTTGGCGCGCTGTGCCCAAGGCCTATTTTTGGCACACGGAGGCGCCTCGCAAAGTCTCGCGCCATTCCGAGTCCGGCGGACGGTTGGCCAGCCCCACCCCCAAGGCTATAGCCCACCCGCTTTTGTGGCCTCTTTCCGCTGGACGACCTTGGCGCCCGGCCTCGGGCGGGTATTTTTGGGCGCGGCTGTGCCCGCGGCCTATTTTTGGCACACGGAGGCGCCTCGCAAGTCTCGCGCCATTCCGAGTCCGGCGGACGGTTGCTTGGCCAGCCCCACCCCCAAGGCTATAGCCCACCCGCTTTTGTGGCCTCTTTCCGCTGGACGAACTTGGCGCCCGGCCTTCGGGCGGGTATTTTTTTAAGCGCGGCTGTGCCCGCGTCTATTTTTGGCACACGGAGGCGCCTCGCAAAGTCTCGCGCCATTCCGAGTCCAGCGGACGAAGTTGGCCAGCCCCACCCCCAAGGCTATAGCCCACCCGCTTTTGTGGCCTCTTTCCGCTGGACGAACTTGGCGCCCGGCCTTCGGGCGGGTATTTTTGGCGCGGCTGTGCCCGCGGCCTATTTTTGGCACACGGAGGCGCCTCGCAAAGTCTCGCCATTCCGAGTCCGCGGACGGTTGGCCAGCCCCACCCCCAAGGCTATAGCCCACCCGCTTTTGTGGCCTCTTTCCGCTGGACGAACTTGGCGCCCGGCTTCGGGCGGGTATTTTTGGCGCGCGCTGTGCCCGCGGCCTATTTTTGGCACACGGAGGCGCCCGCAAAGTCTCGCCTATTTTTGTCCGCACGGAGGCCAGCCCCGCCCCCAAGTCTATAGCGCCATTCCGAGTCCGGCGGCTGGACGACCTTGGCGCCAGCCTTCCGGGTATTTTGCCGCGCAAGGCTATAGCCACAGGCCCGCAGTCTCGCGCCTCTTTCCGCTGGACGAACTTGGCGCCCGCCTTCTATAGCGGGTATTTTTTGCCTGCGCGGCTGTTTTTGCCGCTGCTCTATTTTTGGCACACGGAGGCGCCTCGCAAAGTCTCGTCTCGCGCCATTCCGAGTCCGGCGGGACGGTTGGCCAGCCCCACTTCCCCAAGGCTATAGCCCACCCTTTTTGTGGCCTCTTTCCGCTGGACGAACTTGGCGCCCGGCCTTCGGGCGGGTATTTTTGCGCGGCTGTGCCTGCGGCCTATTTTTGGCACACGGAGGCGCCGCAAAGTCTCGCGCCATTCCGAGTCCGGCGGACGAAGTTGGCCAGCCCCACCCCCAAGGCTATAGCCCACCCGCTTTTGTGGCCTCTTTCCGCTGGACGACTTGGCGCCCGGCCTTCGGGCGGGTATTTTTGGGCGCGGCTGTGCCCGCGCCTATTTTTGGCACACGGAGGCGCCGCAAAGTCTCGCGCCATTCCGAGTCCGGGCGGACGGTTGGCCAGCCCCACCCCCAAGGCTATAGCCCACCCGTGGCCTTTTTCCGCTGGCCTCTTGGCCCCGCTGGACGATTTTTGGGCGCTTGGCGCCCGGCCTATTTTTGGCACACGGGCGGCGCCCTCGCAAAGTTTTGGAGTCCGCGCGGCTGTGCCCCCACCCCCCAAGGCCTATTTTTGGCACACTGGACGAGGAGGCGCCTCGCAAAGTCTCGCGCCAGCCCGCATTCCGAGTCGCGCCTATTTTTTGGCACACGGAGGCGCCTCGCAGCCTCGCCCCCGAGTCCGCTATAGCCCACCCCCAAGGCTATAGCCCACCTCTTTCCGCTGGACGAATCTTGGCGCCCGGCCTTCGGGCGGGTATTTTTGCGCGCGGCTGTGCCCGCGGCCTATTTTTGGCACACGGAGGCGCCGCAAAGTCTCGCGCCATTCCGAGTCCGGGCGGACGGTTGGCCAGCCCCACCCCCAAGGCTATAGCCCACCCGCTTTTGTGGCCTCTTTCCGCTGGACGAACTTGGCGCCCGGCCTTCGGGCGGGTATTTTTGGGCGCGGCTGTGCCCGCGGCCTATTTTTGGCACACGGAGGCGCCTCGCAAAGTCTCGCGCCATTCCGAGTCCGCGGACGGTTGGCCAGCCCCACCCCCCAAGGCTATAGCCCACCCGCTTTTGTGGCCTCTTTCCGCTGGACGAACTTGGCGCCCGCCTTCGGGCGGGTATTTTTTTTACACGGCGCGGCTGTGCCCGCGGCTCTATTTTTGGCACACGGAGGCGCCTCGCAAAGTCTCGCGCCATTCCGAGTCCGGCGGACGGTTGGCCAGCCCCACCCCCAAGGCTATAGCCCACCCGCTTTTGTGGCCTCTTTCCGCTGGACGAACTTGGCGCCCGGCCTTCGGGGCGGGTTTTTGGCGCGGCTGTGCCCGCGGCCTATTTTTGGCACACGGAGGCGCCGCAAAGTCTCGCGCCATTCCGAGTCCGCGGACGGTTGGCCAGCCCCACCCCCAAGGCTATAGCCCACCCGCTTTTGTGGCCTCTTTCCGCTGGACGAACTTGGCGCCCCGGCCTTCGGGCGGGTATTTTTGGGCGCGGCTGTGCCCGCGGCCTATTTTTGGCACACGGAGGCGCCTCGCAAAGTCTCGCGGCATTTTGAGTCTGGCGGTCGATGTTGGCAAGCCCCACCCCCCAAGGCTATAGCCCACCCGCTTTTGTGGCCTCTTTCCGCTGGACGAACTTGGCGCCCGGCCTTCGGGCGGGTATTTTTGGGCGCGCTGTGCCCGCGCCTATTTTTGGCACACGGAGGCGCCTCGCAAAGTCTCGCGCCATTCCGAGTCCGGCGACGGTTGGCCAGCCCCACCCCCAAGGCTATAGCCCACCCGCTTTTGTGGCCTCTTTCCGCTGGACGACTTGGCGCCCGCCTTCGGGCGGGTATTTTTGGGCGCGGCTGTGCCCGCGGCCTATTTTTGGCACACGGAGGCGCCTCGCAAAGTCTCGCGCCATTCCGAGTCCGGGCGGACGGCTGGCCAGCCCCACCCCCAAGGCTATAGCCCACCTGCTTTTGTGGCCTCTTTCCGCTGGACGAACTTGGCGCCCGCCTTCGGGCGGGTATTTTTGGGCGCGGCTGTGCCCGAGGATTATTTTTGGCACACGGAGGCGCCTCGCAAAGTCTCGCGCCATTCCGAGTCCGGGCGGACGGTTGTTGGCCAGCCCCACCCCCAAGGCTATAGCCCACCCGCTTTTGTGGCCTCTTTCCGCTGGACGAACTTGGCGCCCGGCCTTCGGGCGGGTATTTTTGGGCGCGGCTGTGCCATGGCCTATTTTTGGCACACGGAGGCGCCTCGCAAAGTCTCGCGCCATTCCGAGTCCGGCGGACGGTTGTTGGCCAGCCCCACCCCCAAGGCTATAGCCCACCCGCTTTTGTGGCCTCTTTCCGCTGGACGATCTTGGCGCCCGGCCTTCGGGCGGGTATTTTTGCGCGCTGTGCCCGCGGCCTATTTTTGGCACACGGAGGCGCCGCAAAGTCTCGCGCCATTCCGAGTCCGCGGACGGTTGGCCAGCCCCACCCCCAAGGCTATAGCCCACCCGCTTTTGTGGCCTCTTTCCGCTGGACGACTTGGCGCCCGCCTTCGGGCGGTTATTTTAGGGCGCGGCTGTGCCCGCGGCCTATTTTTGGCACACGGAGGCGCCTCGCAAAGACTCGCGCCAGTCCGAGTCCGGCGGACGGTTGGCCAGCCCCACCCCCAAGGCTATAGCCCACCCGCTTTTGTGGCCTCTTTCCGCTGGACGAACTTGGCGCCCGGCCTTCGGGCGGGTATTTTTGGGCGCGGCTGTGCCCGCGGGCCTATTTTTGGCACACACGGAGGCGCCTCGCAAAGTCTCGCGCCATTCCGAGTCCGGCGGACGGTTGGCCAGCCCCACCCCCCAAGGCTATAGCCCACCCGCTTTTGGGCCTCTTTCCGCTGGACGATCTTGGCGCCCGGCCTTCGGGCTGGTATTTTTGGCGCTGCTCTCCCCGCGGCCTATTTTTGGCACACGGAGGCGCCTCGCAGTCTCGCGCCATTCCGAGTCCGGCGGACGAAGTTGGCCAGCCCCACCCCCAAGGCTATAGCCCACCCGCTTTTGTGGCCTCTTTCCGCTGGACGAACTTGGCGCCCGGCCTTCGGGCGGGTATTTTTGGCGCGGCTGTGCCCGCGGCCTATTTTTGGCACACGGAGGCGCCTCGCAAAGTCTCGCGCCATTCCGAGTCCGGGCGGACGGTTGGCCAGCCCCACCCCCAAGGCTATAGCCCACCCGCTTTTGTGGCCTCTTTCCGCTGGACGACCTTGGCGCCCGGCCTTCGGGCGGGTATTTTTGGGCGCGCTGTGCCCGCGCCTATTTTTGGCACACGGAGGCGCCTCGCAAAGTCTCGCGCCATTCCGAGTCCGCGGACGGTTGGCCAGCCCCACCCCCAAGGCTATAGCCCACCCGCTTTTGTGGCCTCTTTCCGCTGGACGAACTTGGCGCCCGGCCTTCGGGCGGGTATTTTTGCGCGCGCTGTGCCCGCGGCCTATTTTTGGCACACGGAGGCGCCGCGCAAAGTCTCGCGCCATTCCGAGTCCGCGCGGACGGTTGGCCAGCCCCACCCCCAAGGCTATAGCCCACCCGCTTTTGTGGCCTCTTTCCGCTGGACGAACTTGGCGCCCGGCCTTCGGGCGGGTATTTTTGGCGCGCTGCTGTGCCCGCGGCCTATTTTTGGCACACGGAGGCGCCTCGCAAAGTCTCGCGCCATTCCGAGTCCGGGCGGACGGTTGGCCAGCCCCACCCCCCAAGGCTATAGCCCACCCGCTTTTGTGGCCTCTTTCCGCTGGACGATCTTGGCGCCCGCCTTCGGGCGGGTATTTTTGCGCGCGGCTGTGCCCGCGCCTATTTTTGGCACACGGAGGCGCCTCGCAAAGTCTCGCGCCATTCCGAGTCCGGGCGGACGGTTGGCCAGCCCCACCCCCAAGGCTATAGCCCACCCGCTTTTGTGGCCTTTTTCCGGGGGACGAACTGTCGCCCCCGGCCTCGGGGGGGTATTTTTGCGCGCGGCTGTGCCCGCTGCCTATTTTTGGGACACGGAGCCCCCTCGCAAAGTCTCGCGCCATTCCGAGTCCGGCGGACGGTTGGCCAGCCCCACCCCCAAGGCTATAGCCCACCCGCTTTTGTGGCCTCTTTCCGCTGGACGAACTTGGCGCCCGGCCTTCGGGCGGGTATTTTTGGCGCGGCTGTGCCCGCGGCCTATTTTTGGCACACGGAGGCGCCTCGCAAAGTCTCGCGCAATTCCGAGTCCGGGCGGACGGTTGGCCAGCCCCACCCCCAAGGCTATAGCCCCCCCGCTTTTGTGGCCTCTTTCCGCTGGACGAACTTGGCGCCCCGGCCTTCGGGCGGGTATTTTTGGGCGCGGCTGTGCCCGCGGCCTATTTTTGGCACACGGAGGTGCCTCGCAAAGTCTCGCGCCATTCCGAGTCCGGCGGACGAAGTTGGCCAGCCCCACTCCCAAGGCTACAGCCCACCTGCTTTTGTGGCCTCTTTCCGCTGGACGAACTGGCGCCCGCCTTCGGGCGAGGGTATTTTTGGCGCGCGGCTGTGCCTCGCGGCCTATTTTTGGCACACGGAGGCGCCTCGCAAAGTCTCGCGCCATTCCGAGTCCGGCGGACGGTTGGCCAGCCCCAACCCACAAGGCTATAGCCCACCCGTTTTTGTGGCCTCTTTCCGCTGGACGAACTTGGCGCCCCGGCCTTCGGGCGGGTATTTTTGGGCGCTGCTGTGCCCGCGGCCTATTTTTGGCACACGGAGGCGCCTCGCAAAGTCTCGCGCCATTCCGAGTCCGCCAGACGTATTTTGGCAAGCCCCCCCCCCAAGGCTATAGCCCACCCGCTTTTGGGCCTCTTTCCGCTGGACGAACTTGGCGCCCGGCCTTCGGGCGGGTATTTTTGCGCGCGGCTGTGCCTGCGCCTATTTTTGGCACACGGAGGCGCCTCGCAAAGTCTCGCGCCATTCCGAGTCCGGCGACGGTTGGCCAGCCCCACCCCCAAGGCTATAGCCCACCCGCCGTTGTGGCCCCTTTCCGCTGGCAGAACCTGGCGCCCCGGCCTTCGGGCGGGTAGTTTGGGCGCGCTGTGCCCAAGGCCTATTTTTGGCACACGGAGGCGCCTCGCAAAGTCTCGCGCCATTCCGAGTCCGGCGGACGGTTGGCCAGCCCCACCCCCAAGGCTATAGCCCACCCGCTTTTGTGGCCTCTTTCCGCTGGACGAACTTGGCGCCCGGCCTTCGGGCGGGTATTTTTGGCGCGGCTGTGCCCGCGGCCTATTTTTGGCACACGGAGGCGCCTCGCAAAGTCTCGCGCCATTCCGAGTCCGCGGACGGTTGGCCAGCCCCACCCCCAAGGCTATAGCCCACCCGCTTTTGTGGCCTCTTTCCGCTGGACGAATCTTGGCGCCCGGCCTTCGGGCGGGTATTTTTGGGCCGGCTGTGCCCGCGGCCTATTTTTGGCACACGGAGGCGCCTCGCAAAGTCTCGCGCCATTCCGAGTCCGGCGGACGAAGTTGGCCAGCCCCACCCCCCAAGGCTATAGCCCACCCGTTTTTGTGGCCTTTTTCCGCTGGACGAACTTGGCGCCCCGGCCTTCGGGCGGTATTTTTGGGCGCGGCTGTGCCCGCGGCCTATTTTTGGCACACGGAGGCGCCTCGCAAAGTCTCGCGCCATTCCGAGTCACGCGGACGAAGTTGGCCAGCCCCAACCCCCCAGGCTCAAGCCCACCCGGTTTGGGGGCCTCGTTCCGCTGGACGAACTTGGCGCCCGGCCTTCGGGCGGGTATTTTGGGCGCGGCTGTGCCCGCGGCGTATTTTTGGCACACGGAGGCGCCTAGCAAAGTCTCGCGCCATTCCAAGTCCGGGACGAGGTTGGCCAGCCCCACCCCCCAAGGCTATAGCCCACCCGTTTTTGTGGCCTCTTTCCGCTGGACGAACTTGGCGCCCCGGCCTTCGGGCGGGTATTTTTGCGCGCGGCTGTGCCCGCGGCCTATTTTTGGCACACGGAGGCGCCTCGCAAAGTCTCGCGCCATTCCGAGTCCGGCGGACGAAGTTGGCCAGCCCCACCACCAAGGCTATAGCCCACCCGTTTTTGTGGCCTTTTTCCGCTGGACGAACTTGGCGCCCGGCCTTCGGGCGGGTATTTTTGGCGCGGCTGTGCCCGCGGCCTATTTTTGGCACACGGAGGCGCCGCAAAGTCTCGCGCCATTCCGAGTCCGCGCGACGGTTGGCCAGCCCCACCCCCAAGGCTATAGCCCACCCGCTTTTGTGGCCTCTTTCCGCTGGACGAACTTTGGCGCCCGGCCTTCGGGCGGGTATTTTTGGGCGCGGCTGTGCCTGCGGCCTATTTTTGGCACACGGAGGCGCCGCAAAGTCTCGCGCCATTCCGAGTCCGGCGGACGGTTGGCCAGCCCCACCCCCAAGGCTATAGCCCACCCGCTTTTGTGGCCTTTTCCGCTGGACGATCTTGGCGCCCGCCTTCGGGCGGGTATTTTTGGGCGCGCTGTGCCCGCGCCTATTTTTGGCACACGGAGGCGCCTCGCAAAGTCTCGCGCCATTCCGAGTCCGGGACGGACGGTTGGCCAGCCCCACCCCCAAGGCTATAGCCCACCCGCTTTTTGTGGCCTATTTCCGCTGGACGAACTTGGCGCCCCGGCCTTCGGGCGGGTATTTTTGGGCGAGCTGTGCCCGCGGCCTATTTTTGGCACACGGAGGCGCCTCGCAAAGTCTCGCGCCATTCCGAGTCCGCGGACGGTTGGCCAGCCCCACCCCCAAGGCTATAGCCCACCCGCTTTTGTGGCCTCTTTCCGCTGGACGAACTTGGCGCCCGGCCCTCGGGCGGGTTTTTTTGGGCGGGGCTGTGCCCGCGGCCTATTTTTGGCACACGGAGGCGCCTCGCAAAGTCTCGCGCCATTCCGAGTCCGGGCGGACGGTTGGCCAGCCCCACCCCCAAGGCTATAGCCCACCCGCTTTTGTGGCCTCTTTCCGCTGGACGAACTTGGCGCCCGGCCTTCGGGCGGGTATTTTTGGCGCGGCTGTGCCCGCGGCCTATTTTTGGCACACGGAGGCGCCTCGCAAAGTCTCGCGCCATTCCGAGTCCGCGGACGAAGGTTGGCCAGCCCCACCCCCAAGGCTATAGCCCACCTGCTTTTGTGGCCTCTTTCCGCTGGACGAACTTGGCGCCCCGGCCTTCGTGCGGGTGTGTTTGGGCGCGGCTGTGCCCGCGCGTATTTTTGGCACACGGAGGCGCCTCGGAAAGTCTCGCGCCAGTCCGAGTCCGGCGGACGGCTTGGCCAGCCCCACCCCCAAGGCTATAGCCCACCCGCTTTTGGGCCTCTTTCCGCTGGACGAACTTGGCGCCCGCCCTCGGGCGGGTATTTTTGGCGCGGCTGCTGTGCCTGCGGGCCTATTTTTGGCACACGGAGGCGCCTCGCAAAGTCTCGCGCCATTCCGAGTCCGGCGGACGGTTGGCCAGCCCCACCCCCAAGGCTATAGCCCACCCGCTTTTGTGGCCTTTTTCCGCTGGACGAACTTGGCGCCCGGCCTTCGGGCGGGTATTTTTGGGCGCGCGCTGTGCCCGCGGCCTATTTTTGCACACGGAGGCGCCTCAAAGTCTCGCGCCATTCCGAGTCCGCGGACGGTTTGGCCAGCCCCACCCCCAAGGCTATAGCCCACCCGCCTGTGGCCTCTTTCCGCTGGACGAACTTGGCGCCCCGGCCTTCGGGCGGGTATTTTTGCGCGCGGCTGTGCCCGCGGTCTATTTTTGGCACACGGAGGCCCCTCGCAAAGTCTCGCGCCATTCCGAGTCCGGGCGGACGGTTGGCCAGCCCCACCCACCCAAGGCTATAGCCCACCCGGTTTTGTGGCCTCTTTCCGCTGGACGAACGTGGCGCCCCCGCCTTCGGGGCGGGTATTTTTTGGCGCGGCGGCGCCCGCGGCCTATTTTTGGCACACGGAGGCGCCTCGCAAAGTCTCGCGCCATTCCGAGTCCGCGGACGGTTGGCCAGCCCCACCCCCAAGTCTATAGCCAACCCGTTTTTGTGGCCTTTTTCCGTGGGACTAAATTGGCGCCCCGGCCTTCGGGCGGGTATTTTTGGGCGCGGCTGTGCCCGCGGCCTATTTTTGGCACACGGAGGCGCCTCGCAAAGTCTCGCGCCATTCCGAGTCCGGCGGACGGTTGGCCAGCCCCACCCCCAAGGCTATAGCCCACCCGCTTTTGTGGCCTCTTTCCGCTGGACGAACTTGGCGCCCGGCCTTCGGGCGGGTATTTTTGGGCGCAAGTGCCCGCGGCTATTTTTGGCACACGGAGGCGCCTCAAAGTCTCGCGCCATTCCGAGTCCGGCGGACGGTTGGCCAGCCCCACCCCCTGCTGCTATAGCCCACCCGCTTTTGTGGCCTTTTTCCGCTGGACGAACTTGGCGCCCGGCCTTCGGCGGGTATTTTTGGGCGCGCTGTGCCCGCGCCTATTTTTGGCACACGGAGGCGCCTCGCAAAGTCTCGCGCCATTCCGAGTCCGGGCGGACGGTTGGCCAGCCCCACCCCCCAACGCTATATCCCACCCGGTTTTGTGGCCTTTTTCCGCCTGACGAACATGGCGCCGCCGCCTTCGGGCGGGTATTTTTGGGCGCGGCTGTGCCCGCGGCTTATTTTTTGCACACGGAGGCGCCACGCAAAATCTCGCGCCATTCCGAGTCCGCGGACGGTTGGCCAGCCCCACCCCCAAGGCTATAGCCCACCCGCTTTTGTGGCCTTTTTCCGCTGGACGAACTTGGCGCCCCGGCCTTCGGGGCGGGTATTTTTGGGCGCGGCTGTGCCTGCGGCCTATTTTTGGCACACGGAGGCGCCTCGCAAAGTCTCGCGCCATTCCGAGTCCGGCGGACGAAGTTGGCCAGCCCCACCCCCCAAGGCTATAGCCCACCCGGTTTTGTGGCCTTTTTCCGCTGGACGAACTTGGCGCCCCGGCCTTCGGGCGGGTATTTTTGGGCGCGGCTGTGCCCGCGGCCTATTTTTGGCACACGGAGGCGCCTCGCAAAGTCTCGCGCCATTCCGAGTCCGGCGGACGAAGTTGGCCAGCCCCACCCCCCAAGGCAATAACCCACCCGTTTTTGTGGCCTTTTTCCGCTGGACGAACTTGGCGCCCCGGCCTTCGGCGGGTATTTTTGGGCGCGGCTGCTGTGCCTGCGGCCTATTTTTGGCACACGGAGGCGCCGCAAAGTCTCGCGCCATTCCGAGTCCGGCGGACGGTTGGCAAGCCCCACCCCCAAGGCTATAGCCCACCCGCTTTTGTGGCCTCTTTCCGCTGGACGAACTTGGCGCCCGCCTTTCGGCGGGTATTTTTGGCGCGGCTGTGCCCGCGGCCTATTTTTTTGGCACACGGAGGCGCCTCGCAAAGTCTCGCGCCATTCCGAGTCCGGCGGACGAAGTTGGCCAGCCCCACCCCTGCTGCTATAGCCCACCCGCTTTTGGGCCTTTTTCCGCTGGACGAACTTGGCGCCCGGCCTTCGGGCGGTATTTTTGCGCGCGGCTGTGCCTCGCGCCTATTTTTGGCACACGGAGGCGCCTCGCAGTCTCGCGCCATTCCGAGTCCGGCGGACGGTTGGCCATCCCCACCCCCCAAGGCTATAGCCCACCCGTTTTTGTGGCTTTTTTTCGCTGGACGAACTTGGCACCCGGGCCTCGCGGCGGTATTTTTGGGCGCGGCTGTGGCCACGGCCTATTTTTGGCACACGGAGGCGCCTCGCGCAGTCTCGCGCCATTCCGAGTCCGGCGGACGAGGTTGGGACGCCCCACCCCCCACGGCTATAGCCCACCCGCTTTTGTGGCCACTTTCCGCTGGACGAACTTGGCGCCCGGCCTTCGGGCGGGTATTTTGGGCGCGGCTGTGCCCGCGGCCTATTTTTGGCACACGGAGGCGCCTCGCAAAGTCTCGCGCCATTCCGAGTCCGGGCGGACGGTTGGCCAGCCCCACCCCCAAGGCTATAGCCCACCCGCTTTTGTGGCCTTTTTCCGCTGGACGAACTTGGCGCCCGCCTTCGGGCGGGTATTTTGGGCGCGCTGTGCTGTGCCGGAGGCGCCGCAAAGTCTCGCGCCATTTTTCCGCGGACGGAGCCGCCTCCCAAGGCTAGTCTCGCGCCATTCCGCTGGAGTCCGCGGACGGCCCGCGGCCACGGAGGCGCCCACCCCCATTCCGAGTCCGGCTATAGCCCACCCGCTTTTGTGGCCTTTTTCCGCTGGACGAACTTGGCGCCCGCCTTCGGGCGGGTATTTTTGGGCGCGGCTGTGCCCGCGGCCTATTTTTGGCACACGGAGGCGCTCGCAAAGTCTCGCGCCATTCCGAGTCCGGCGGACGGTTGGCCAGCCCCACCCCCAAGGCTATAGCCCACCCGCTTTTGTGGCCTTTTTCCGCTGGACGAACTTGGCGCCCCGCCTTCGGGCGGGTATTATTTTTGGCGCGGCTGTGCCCGCGGCCTATTTTTGGCACACGGAGGCGCCTCGCAGTCTCTCGCGCCATTCCGAGTCCGCGGACGAAGTTGGCCAGCCCCACCCCCACGGCTATAGCCCACCCATTTTTGTGGCCTTTTTCCGCTGGACGAACTTGGCGCCCGCCTTCGGGCGGTTATTTTTGGGCGCGGCTGTGCCCGCGGCCTATTTTTGGCACACGGAGGCGCCTCGCAAAGTCTCGCGCCATTCCGAGTCCGGGGGGACGGTTGGCCAGCCCCACCCCCAAGGCTATAGCCCACCCGCTTTTGTGGCCTTTTTCCGCTGGACGAACTTGGCGCCCGCCTTCGGGCGGTTATTTTTGGCGCGCGCTGTGCCCGCGGCCTATTTTTGGCACACGGAGGCGCCTCGCAAAGTCTCGCCCATTCGGAGTCCGGGCGGACGGTTGGCCAGCCCCACCCCCAAGGCTATAGCCCACCCGCTTTTGTGGCCTTTTTCCGCTGGACGAACTTGGCGCCCCGCCTTCGGGCGGGTATTTTTGGGCGCGGCTGTGCCCGGAGGCCTATTTTTGGCACACGGAGGCGCCTCGCAAAGTCTCGCGCCATTCCGAGTCCGCGGACGGTTGGCCAGCCCCACCCCCAAGGCTATAGCCCACCCGCTTTTGTGGCCTTTTTCCGCTGGACGAACTTGGCGCCCGCCTTCGGGCGGGTATTTTTGGGCGCTGCTGTGCCCGCGGCCTATTTTTGGCACACGGAGGCGCCTCGCAAAGTCTCGCGCCATTCCGAGTCCGGCGGACGGTTGGCCAGCCCCACCCCCAAGGCTATAGCCCACCCGCTTTTTGGGCCTTTTCCGCTGGACGAACTTGGCGCCCGGCCTTCGGGCGGTTATTTTTGGGCGCGGCTGTGCCCGCGTCCTATTTTTGGCACACGGAGGCGCCGCAAAGTCTCGCGCCATTCCGAGTCCGCGGACGGTTGGCCAGCCCCACCCCCAAGGCTATAGCCCACCCGCTTTTGTGGCCTTTTTCCGCTGGACGACCTTGGCGCCCGGCCTTCGGCGGGTATTTTTGCGCGCGCTGTGCCAAGGCCTATTTTTGGCACACGGAGGCCCCGCAAAAGTCTCGCGCCATTCCGAGTCCGCGGACGACGTTGGCCAGCCCCACCCCCAAGGCTATAGCCCACCCGCTTTTGTGGCCTTTTTCCGCTGGACGAACTTGGCGCCCGGCCTTCGGCGGTTATTTTTGGGCGCGGCTGTGCCCGCGGCCTTTTTTTGGCACACGGAGGCGCCTCGCAAAGTCTCGCGCCATTCCGAGTCCGCGGACGGTTGGCCAGCCCCACCCGACAATGCTATAGCCCACCCGTTTTTGTGGCCTTTTTCCGCTGGACGAACTTGGCGCCCCGGCCTTCGGGCGGGTATTTTTGGGCCCCGCTGTGCCCGCGGCCTATTTTTGGCACACGGAGGCGCCTCTAAAAGTCTGGCGCCATTCCGAGTCCGCGGACGGTTGGCCAGCCCCACCCCCAAGGCTATAGCCCACCCGCTTTTTGTGGCCTTTTTTCGCTGGACGAACTTGGCGCCCGCCTTCGGCGGGTATTTTTGGGCGGCTGCTGTGCCCGCGCCTATATTTTTGGCACACGGAGGCGCCGCAAAGTCTCGCGCCATTCCGAGTCCGGGCGGACGGTTGGCCAGCCCCACCCCCAAGGCTATAGCCCACCCGCTTTTGTGGCCTTTTTCCGCTGGACGAACTTGGCGCCCGCCTTCGGGCGGTTATTTTTGGGCGCGGCTGTGCCCGCGCCTATTTTTGGCACACGGAGGCGCCTCGCAAAGTCTCGCGCCATTCCGAGTCCGCGGACGAAGTTGGCCAGCCCCACCCCCAAGGCTATAGCCCACCCGCTTTTGTGGCCTTTTTCCGCTGGACGAACTTGGCGCCCGGCCTTCGGGTCGGTTATTTTTGGGCGCGGCTGTTCCCACGGCCTATTTTTGGCACACGGAGGCCGCTCCGGAAGTCGCGCGCCATTCCGAGTCCGGCGGCCGGGGTTGGCCAGCCCCCCCCCAGAAGGCTATAGCCCACCCGTTTTTGTGGCGTTTTTCCGCTGGACGAACTTGGCGCCCCTTCTTCGGCGGGTATTTTTGGGCGCGGCTGTGCCCGCGCCTATTTTTGGCACACGGAGGCGCCTCGCAAAGTCTCGCGCCATTCCGAGTCCGGCGGACGGTTGGCCAGCCCCACCCCCCCAAGGCTATAGCCCACCCGCTTTTGTGGCCTTTTTCCGCTGGACGAACTTGGCGCCCGGCCTCGGGCGGGTATTTTTGGGCGCGGCTGTGCCCGCGCCTATTTTTGGCACACGGAGGCGCCGCAAAGTCTCGCGCCATTCCGAGTCCGGCGGACGGTTGGCCAGCCCCACCCCCAAGGCTATAGCCCACCCGTTTTTGTGGCCTTTTTCCACTGGACGAACTTGGCGCCCCGGCCTTCGAGCAGTTATTTTTGGATGCGGCTGTGGCCGCGGCCTATTTTTGCCACACGGAGACGCCTCGCAAAGTCTCGCCCATTCCGAGTCCGGCGGACGGTTGGCCAGCCCCACCCCCAAGGCTATAGCCCACCCGCTTTTGTGGCCTTTTTCCGCTGGACGAACTTGGCGCCCGGCCTTCGGGCGGTTATTTTTGGCGCGCTGTGCCCGCGGCCTATTTTTTTGGCACACGGAGGCGCCGCAAAAGTCTCGCGCCATTCCGAGTCCGGCGGACGGTTGGCCAGCCCCACCCCCAAGGCTATAGCCCACCCGCTTTTGTGGCCTTTTTCCGCTGGACGAACTTGGCGCCCGGCCTTCGGCGGGGTATTTTGGCGCGGCTGTGCCCGCGGCCTATTTTTGGCACACGGAGGCCGCCTCGCAAAGTCTCGCGCCATTCCGAGTCCGCGGACGGTTGGCCAGCCCCACCCCCAAGGCTATAGCCCACCCGCTTTTGTGGCCTTTTTCCGCTGGACGAACTTGGCGCCCGGCCTTCGGCGGGTATTTTTGGGCGCGGCTGTGCCCGCGGCCTATTTTTGGCACACGGAGGCGCCTCGCAGTCTCGCGCCATTCCGAGTCCGCGCGACGGTTGGCCAGCCCCACCCCCAAGGCTATAGCCCACCCGCTTTTGTGGCCTTTTTCCGCTGGACGAACTTGGCGCCCGGCCTTCGGGCGGTTATTTTTGGCGCGGCTGTGCCCGCGCCTATTTTTGGCACACGGAGGCCGCCTCGCAAAGTCTCGCGCCATTCCGAGTCCGGCGGACGGTTGGCCAGCCCCACCCCCAAGGCTATAGCCCACCCGCTTTTGTGGCCTTTTTCCGCTGACGAACTTGGCGCCCCTTCGGGCGCCCGCCTTTTTCGGCGTTATTTTTGCGCGCTGTGCCCGCGGCCTATTTTTGGCACACGGAGGCGCCTCGCAAAGTCTCGCGCCATTCCGAGTCCGCGCGGACGGTTGGCCAGCCCCACCCCCAAGGCTATAGCCCACGCGCTTTTGTGGCCTTTTTCCGCTGGACGAACTTTGCGCCCCGGCCTTCGGGCGGGTATTTTTGGGCGCGGCTGTGCCCCGGGCCTATTTTTGGCACACGGAGGCCGCCGCAAAGTCTCGCGCCATTCCGAGTCCGCGGACGGTTGGCCAGCCCCACCCCCAAGGCTATAGCCCACCCGCTTTTGTGGCCTTTTTCCGCTGGACGAACTTGGCGCCCGCCTTCGGGCGGTTATTTTTGGGCGCGGCTGTGCCCGCGGCCTATTTTTGGCACACCGAGGCGCCAAGCAAAGTCAAGCGCCATTACGAGTCCGCGGACGGTTGGCCAGCCCCACCCCCCAAGGCTATAGCCCACCCGTTTTTGTGGCCTTTTTCCGCTGGACGAACTTGGCGCCCCGGCCTTCGGGCGGGTATTTTTTGGCGCGGCTGTGCCCGGGACCTATTTTTGTCACACGGAGGCCGCTCGCAAAGTCTCGCGCGATGCCGAGTCCGGGCGGACGGTTGGCCAGCCCCACCCTCCCAAGGCTATAGCCCACCCGTTTTTGTGGCCTTTTTCCGCTGGACAAACTTGGCGCCCCGCCTTCGGGCGGTTATTTTTGGGCGCGGCTGTGCCCGCGGCGTATTTTTGGCACACGGAGGCGCCTCGCAAAGTCTCGCGCCATTCCGAGTCCGGCGGACGAAGTGGGCCAGCCCCACCCCCCAAGGCTATAGCCCACCCGTTTT
Source organism: Citrus sp. QX-2021 (assembly GCA_030444885.1). NCBI lineage: Eukaryota > Viridiplantae > Streptophyta > Magnoliopsida > Sapindales > Rutaceae > Citrus > Citrus sp. QX-2021. Next base: position 42,321 of record JAUJEF010000222.1, on the reverse strand, counting down.
TGTGGCCTTTTTCCGCTGGACGAACGTGGCGCCCCGCCCTTCGGGAGATTATTTTTGGGCGCGGCTGTGCCCGGGCCTTTTTGGCACACGGGAGGCCGCCGCAAAGTCTCGCGCCATTCCGAGTCCGGGCGGACGAAGTTGGCCAGCCCCACCCCCCAAGGCTATAGCCCACCCCCTTTTGGGCATTTTCAGCTGGACGAACTTGGCGCCCGCCTTCGGGCGGGCGGTTATTTTTGGGCGCGGCTGTGCCCGGGCCTATTTTTGGCACACGGAGGCCGCTCGCAAAGTCTCGCGCCATTCCGAGTCCGGCGGACGAAGTTGGCCAGCCCCACCCCCCAAGGCTATAGCCCACCCGTTTTTGTGGCCTTTTTCCGCTGGACGAACTTGGCGCCCCCGCCTTCGGGCGGTTATTTTTGGGCGCGGCTGTGCCCGCGGCCTATTTTTGGCACACGGAGGCCGCTCGCAAAGTCTCGCGCCATTCCGAGTCCGGCGGACGAAGTTGGCCAGCCCCACTCCCAAGGCTATAGCGCACCCGCTTTTGTGGGCCCTTTCCGCTGGACGAACTTGGCGCCCGCCTTTCGGGCGGTTATTTTGGGCGCGGCTGTGCCCGCGGCCTATTTTTGGCACACGGAGGCCGCCTCGCAAAGTCTCGCGCCATTCCGAGTCCGCGGACGGTTGGCCAGCCCCACTCCCCCAAGGCTATAGCCCACCCGCTTTTGTGGCCTTTTTCCGCATGACGAACTTGGCGCCCGCCTTCGGGCGGTTATTTTTGGGCGCGGCTGTGCCCGGGCCTATTTTTGGCACACGGAGGCCGCCGCAAAGTCTCGCGCCATTCCGAGTCCGCGGACGGTTGGCCAGCCCCACCCCTCAAGGCTATAGCCCACCCGCTTTTGTGGCCTTTTTCCGCTGGACGAACTTGCGCCCCGCCTTCGGGCGGTTATTTTTGGCGCGGCCGTGCCCGCGGCCAATTTTTGGCACACGGAGGCCGCTCGCAAAGTCTCGCGCCATTCCGAGTCCGGCGGACGAAGTTGGCCAGCCCCACCCCCCCCGGCTATAGCCCACCCGCTTTTGTGGCCTTTTTCCGCTGGACGAACTTGGCGCCCCGGCCTTCGGGCGGTTATTTTTGGGCGCGGCTGTGCCCGCGGCCTATTTTGGCACACGGAGGCCGCCGCGCAAAGTCTCGCGCCATTCCGATCCGAGTCCGCGGACGAAGTTGGCCAGCCCCACCCCCCACGGCTATAGCCCACCCGTTATTTTGTCCTATTTCCGCTGGACGAACTTGGCGCGGCGGGCTTCGGGTGGTTATTGTCTTGCGCGGCTGTGCCCGGGGCCTATTTTTGGCACACGGAGGCCGCCGCAAAGTCTCGCCATTCCGAGTCCGGCGGACGGTTGGCCAGCCCCACCCCCAAGGCTATAGCCCACCCGCTTTTGTGGCCTTTTTCCGCTGGACGAACTTGGCGCCCGCCTTCGGGCGGTTATTTTTTTTTGCGCTGCTGTGCCCGCGCCTATTTTTGGCACACACGGAGGCCGCCTCGCAAAGTCTCGCGCCATTCCGAGTCCGGCGGACGGTTGGCCAGCCCCACCCCCAAGGCTATAGCCCACCCGCTTTTGTGGCCTTTTTTCCGCTGGACGAACTTGGCGCCCGCCTTCGGGCGGTTATTTTTGGGCGCGGCTGTGCCCGCTGGCCCTATTTTTGGCACACGGAGGCCGCCGCAAAGTCTCGCGCCATTCCGAGTCCGCGGACGGTTGGCCAGCCCCACCCCCAAGGCTATAGCCCACCCGCTTTTGTGGCCTTTTTCCGCTGGACGAACTTGGCGCCCGGCCTTCGGGCGGTTATTTTGGGCGCGGCTGTGCCCGGGCCTATTTTTGGCACACGGAGGCCGCCGCAAAGTCTCGCGCCATTCCGAGTCCGGCGGACGGTTGGCCAGCCCCACCCCCAAGGCTATAGCCCACCCGCTTTTGGGCCTTTTTCCGCTGGACGAACTTGGCGCCCGCCTTCGGGCGGTTATTTTTGGGCGCGGCTGTGCCTCCGGGGCCTATTTTTGGCACACGGAGGCCGCTCGCAAAGTCTCGCGCCATTCCGAGTCCGGCGGACGGTTTGGCCAGCCCCACCCCCAAGGCTATAGCCCACCCGCTTTTGTGGCCTTTTTCCGCTGGACGAACTTGCCGCCCGGCCTTCGGGCGGTTATTTTTGGGCGCGGCTGTGCCCGCGGCCTATCTTTGGCGCACGGAGGCCGCTCGCAAAGTCTCGCACCATTCCGAGTCCGCGGACGGTTGGCCAGCCCCACCCCCAAGGCTATAGCCCACCCGCTTTTGTGGCCTTTTTCCGCTGGACGAACTTGGCGCCCGGCCTTCGGGCGGTTATTTTGGGCGCGGCTGTGCCCGCGCCTATTTTTGGCACATGGAGGCCACTCGCAAAGTCTTGCCCCATTCCGAGTCCGGCGGACGAATTTGGCCGGCCCCACCCCCCAAGGCCATAGCCCACGCGTTTTTGTGGCCTTTTTCCGCTGGACGAAATTGGCGCCCCGACCTTCGGGCTGTTATTTTTGAGCGCGGCTGCGCCCGCGGCGTATTTTTGGCACACGGAGGCCACTCGAAAACTCTCATCCCATTTCGAGTCTGGCGGACAACCTTGGACAGCCCCACCCCCCAAGGCTATAGCCCACCCGTTTTTTGGGCCTTTTTCTGCTGAACGAACTTGGCGCCCGGCCTTCGGGCGGTTATTTTTGGGCGCGGCTGTGCCCGCGGCCTATTTTTGGCACACGGAGGCCGCTCCCAAAGTCTTGCCCCATTCCGAGTCCGGCGGTCGAACTTGGCCAGCCCCACCCCCCAAGGCTATAGCCCACCCGTTTTTGTGGCCTTTTTCCGCTGGACGAACTTGGCGCCCCGGCCTTCGGGCGGTTATTTTTGGGCACGGCTGTGACCGTGGCCTATTTTTGGCACACGGACGCCACTCGCAAAGTCTCGCGCCATTCCGAGTCCGCGGACGAAGTGAGCCAGCTCCACCCCCAAGGCTATAGCCCACCCGTTTTTGTGGCCTTTTTCCGCTGGACGAACTTGGCGCCCCGCCATCGGGCGGTTATTTTTGGGCGCGCTGTGCCCGCTGGCTATTTTTGGCACACGGAGGCCCTCGCAAAGTCTCGCGCCATTCCGAGTCCGGCGGACGGTTGGCCAGCCCCACCCCCAAGGCTATAGCCCACCCGCTTTTGTGGCCTTTTTCCGCTGGACGAACTTGGCGCCCGGCTTCGGGCGGTTATTTTTGGCGCGGCTGTGCCCGCGGCCTATTTTTGGCACACGGAGGCCGCCGCAGTCTCGCGCCATTCCGAGTCCGGCGGACGGTTGGCCAGCCCCACCCCAAGGCTATAGCCCACCCGCTTTTGTGGCCTTTTTCCGCTGGACGAACTTGGCGCCCGGCCTTCGGGCGGTTATTTTCGGGTGCGGCTGTGCCCGCGGCCTATTTTTGGCACACGGAGGCCGCCGCAAAGTCTCGCGCCATTCCGAGTCCGCGGACGGCTTGGCCAGCCCCACCCCCAAGGCTATAGCCCACCCGCTTTTGGGCCTTTTTCCGCTGGACGAACTTGGCGCCCGCCTTCGGGCGGTTATTTTTGGCGCGGCTGTGCCTGCGCGGCCTATTTTTGGCACACGGAGGCGCCTCGCAAAGTCTCGCGCCATTCCGAGTCCGCGGGACGGCTGGCCAGCCCCACCCCCAAGGCTATAGCCCACCCGCTTTTGTGGCCTTTTTCCGCTGGACGAACTTGGCGCCCGGCCTTCGGGCGGTTATTTTTGGGCGCGCCGTGCCCCGCGGCCTATTTTTGGCACACGGAGGCCGCCGCAAAGTCTCGCGCCATTCCGAGTCCGCGGACGAAGTTGGCCAGCCCCACCCCCAAGGCTATAGCCCACCCGCTTTTGTGGCCTTTTTCCGCTGGACGAACTTGGCGCCCGGCCTTCGGGCGGTTATTTTTGGGCGCGGCTGTGCCCGGGCCTATTTTTGGCACACGGAGGCGCCTCAAAGTCTCGCGCCATTCCGAGTCCGGCGGACGGTTGGCCAGCCCCACCCCCAAGGCTATAGCCCACCCGCTTTTGTGGCCTTTTTCCGCTGGACGAACTTGGCGCCCGGCCTTCGGGCGGTTATTTTTGGGCGCGCTGTGCCCGCGGCCTATTTTTGGCACACGGAGGCCCTCGCAAAGTCTCGCGCCATTCCGAGTCCGGCGGACGGTTGGCCAGCCCCACCCCCCCAAGCCTATAGCCCACCCGTTTTTGTGCCAATTTGCCCCTGCACTAACTTGGCGACCCGGCCTCGGGGCGGTTATTTTTGGCCGCGCTGTGCCCGGGGCCTATTTTTGGCACACGGAGGCCGCTCGCAAAGTCTCGCGCCATTCCGAGTCCGGCGGACGAAGTTGGCCAGCCCCACCCCCCAAGGCTATAGCCCACCCGCTTTTGGCCTTTTTCCGCTGGACGAAATTGGCGCCCCGGCCTTCGGGCGGTTATTTTTGGGCGCGGCTGTGCCCGCGGCCTATTTTTGGCACAGGGAGGCCGCCGCAAAGTCTCGCGCCATTCCGAGTCCGCGGACGGTTGGCCAGCCCCACCCCGCAAGGCTATAGCACACCCGTTTTTGTAGCCTTTTTCCGCTGGACGAACTTGGCGCCCCAGCCTTTGGGCGGTTATTTTTGGGCGTGGCTGTGCCCGTAGCCTATTTTTGGCACACGGGGGCCGCTCGCAAAGTCTCATCCCACTCCGAGTCCGGCGGACGAACTTGGCCAGCCCCACCCCCCAAGGCTATAGCCCACCCGTTTTTGTGGCCTCTTTCCGCTGGACGAAATTGGCGCCCTGGCCTTCGGGCAGTTATTTTTGGGTACGGCTTTGCCCGCTGCCTACTTTTGGCACTCGGAGGCCGCTCGCAAAGTCTAGTCCCATTCCGAGTCCGGCGGACGAACTAGGCCGGCCCCACCCCCCAAGGCTATAGCCCACCCGTTTTTGTGGCCTTTTTCTGCTGGACGAACTTTTGCGCCCGGCTTCGGGCGGGTATTTTTGCGCGGCTGTGCCCGCGGCCTATTTTTGGCACACGGTGGCCGCTCAAAAAGTCTCGCGCCATTCCGAGTCCGGCGGACGAAGTTGGCCAGCCCCACTCCCCAAGGCTATAGCCCACCCGTTTTTGTGGCCTTTTTCCGCTGGACGAACTTGGCGCCGCGGCCTTCGGGCGGGTATTTTTGGGCGCGGCTGTGCCCGCGGCCTATTTTCGGAACACGGAGGCCGCTCGCCAAGTCTCGCGCCAGCCCCACCCCCCAAGGCTATAGCCCACCCGTTTTTGTGGCCTTTTTCCGCTGGACGATCTTGGCGCCGCGGCCTTCGGGCGGGTATTTTTGGACGCGGCTGTGCCCGGGGCATATTTTTGGCACACGGAGACCGCTCGCAAAGTATCGCGCCATTCCGAGTCAGGCGGACGAAGTAGGCCAGCCCCACCCCCCCAAGGCTATAGCCCACCCGGTTTTGTGGCCTTTTTCCGCTGGACGAACTGGGCTCCCCGGCTTTCGGGAGGGTATTTTTGGGCGCGGCTGTGCCCGCGGCCTATTTTTGGCACACGGAGGCCGCCTCGCAAAGTCTCGCGCCATTCCGATTCCGGCGGACGGTTGGCCAGCCCCACCCCCAAGGCTATAGCCCACCCGCTTTTGTGGCCTTTTTCCGCTGGACGAACTTGGCGCCCGCCTTCGGGCGGTTATTTTTGGGCGCGCTGTGCCCGGGCCTATTTTTGGCACACGGAGGCCGCCGCAAAGTCTCGCGCCATTCCGAGTCCGGGATTTTTGGTTGGCCAGCCCCACCCCCTGGCTATAGCCCACCCGCTTTTGTGGCCTTTTTCCGCTGGACGAACTTGGCGCCCGCCTTCGGGCGGGCGGCTGTTTTTTTTGGCACACGCGCCTCTGTGCCCGGGTCCTATTTTTGGCACACAAGGAGGCCCACCCGCTTTTGTGCCTCTTTCCGCAAAGTCTCGCGCCATTCGGAGTCCGGCGGACGTCCGTGGCCAGCCCCACCCCCAAGGCTATAGCCCTCCCCTTAGTGTGGCCTTTTTCCGCTGGACGAATTTGGCGCCCCGGCCCTCGGGCGGTTATTTTTGGGCGCGGCTGTGACCGAGGCCTATTTTTGGCACACGGAGGCCGCTCGCAAAGTCTCGCGCCATTCCGAGTCCGGCGGACGAAGTTGGCCAGCCCCACCTCCCAAGGCTATAGCCCACCCGTTTTTGTGGCCTTTTTCCGCTGGACGAACTTGGCGCCCCATCCTTCGGGCGGTATTTTTGGGCGCGGCTGTGCCCGCGGCCTATTTTTGGCACACGGAGGCACCTCGCAAAGTCTCGCGCCATTCCGAGTCCGGCGGACGAAGTTGGCCAGCCCACCCCCCAAGGCTATAGCCCACCCGTTTTTGTGGCCTTTTTCCGCTGGACGAACTTGGCGCCCCGGACATCGGGCGGGTATTTTTGGTCGCGGCTTTGCCCGCGGCCTATTTATGGGACACGGAGACGCCTCGCAAAGTCTCGCGCCAATCCGAGTCCGGCTGTGGACGGTTGGCCAGCCCCACCCCCAAGGCTATAGCCCACCCGCTTTTAGTGGCCTTTTTCCGCTGGACGAACTTGGCGCCCGGCCTTCGGGCGGTTATTTTTGGGCGCGCTGTGCCCGCGGCCTATTTTTGGCACACGGAGGCTCGCTCGCAAAGTCTCGCGCCATTCCGAGTCCGCGGACGAAGTTGGCCAGCCCCACCCCCAAGGCTATAGCCCACCCGCTTTTGTGGCCTTTTTCCGCTGGACGAACTTGGCGCCCGGCCTTCGGGCGGGTATTTTTGGCGCGGCTGTGCCCGGGCCTATTTTTTGCACACACGGAGGCGCCGCAAAGTCTCGCGCCATTCCGAGTCCGCGGACGAAGTTGGCCAGCCCCACCCCCAAGGCTATAGCCCACCCGCTTTTGTGGCCTTTTTCCGCTGGACGAACTTGGCGCCCGGCCTTCGGGCGGTTATTTTTGGGCGCGGCTGTGCCCGGGCCTATTTTTGGCACACGGAGGCGCCTCGCAAAGTCTCGCCCATTCCGAGTCCGGGCGGACGGTTGGCCAGCCCCACCCCCCCAAGGCTATAGCCCACCCGCTTTTGTGGCCTTTTTCCGCTGGACGAACTTGGCGCCCGCCTTCGGGCGGTTATTTTGGGCGCGGCTGTGCCCGCGGCCTATTTTTTTTGCACACGGAGGCGCCTCGCAAAGTCTCGCGCCATTCCGAGTCCGCGGACGGTTGGCCAGCCCCACCCCCAAGGCTATAGCCCACCCGCTTTTTGTGGCCTTTTTCCGCTGGACGAACTTGGCGCCCGCCTTCGGGCGGTTATTTTTGGCGCGGCTGTGCCCGGGGCCTATTTTTGGAAAACGGATCCCGCTCGCAAAATCTCGCGCCATTCCGAGTCCGCGGACGAAGTTGGCCAGCCCCCCCCCCCAAGGCTATAGCCCACCCGTTTTTGTGGCCTTTTTCCGCTGGACGAACTTGGCGCCCCGGCCTTCGGGCGGGTATTTTTGGGCGCGGCTGTGCCCGCAGCCTATTTTTTGGCACACGGAGGCCGTTTCCAAAGTCTCGCCCCATTCCGAGTCCGCGGACGGTTGGCCAGCCCCACCCCCAAGGCTATAGCCCACCCGCTTTGTGGCCTTTTTCCGCTGGACGAACTTGGCGCCCCGCCTTCGGGCGGGTATTTTTGGCGCTGCTGTGCCCGCGGCCTATTTTTGGCACACGGGAGGCGCCTCGCAGTCTCGCGCCATTCCGAGTCCGGCGGACGGTTGGCCAGCCCCACCCCCAAGGCTATAGCCCACCCGCTTTTGTGGCCTTTTTCCGCTGGACGAACTTGGCGCCCCGCCTTTCGGGCGGGTATTTTTGGGCGCGGCTGTGTGCTCGCGGCCTATTTTTGGCACACGGAGGCGCCTCGCAAAGTCTCGCGCCATTCCGAGTCCGCGGACGGCTGGCCAGCCCCACCCCCAAGGCTATAGCCCACCCGCTTTTGTGGCCTTTTTCCGCTGGACGAACTTGGCGCCCGCCTTCGGGCGGGTATTTTTGTCCGCGCTGGCTGTGCCCGCGGCTATTTTTGGCACACGGAGGCGCCTCGCAGTCTCGCGCCATTCCGAGTCCGGGCGGACGGTTGGCCAGCCCCACCCCCAAGGCTATAGCCCACCCGCTTTTTGTGGCCTTTTCCGCTGGACGAACTTGGCGCCCGGCCTTCGGGCGGGTATTTTTGGGCGCGGCTGTGCCCGCGCCTATTTTTTTTGCACACGGAGGCGCCTCGCAAAGTCTCGCGCCATTCCGAGTCCGGGGGACGGTTGGCCAGCCCCACCCCCAAGGCTATAGCCCACCCGCTTTTGTGGCCTTTTTCCGCTGGACGAACTTGGCGCCCGCCTTCGGGGGTATTTTTTTTGGGCGCGGCTGTGCCCGCGCCTATTTTTGGCACACGGAGGCGCCTCGCGCAAAGTCTCGCGCCATTCCGAGTCCGGGCGGACGGTTGGCCAGCCCCACCCCCAAGGCTATAGCCCACCCGCTTTTGTGGCCTTTTTCCGCTGGACGAATCTTGGCGCCCGGCCTTCGGCGGTTATTTTGGGCGCGGCTGTGCCCGGGCCTATTTTTGGCACACGGAGGCCGCCGCAAAGTCTCGCGCCATTCCGAGTCCGGGACGGACCAGCCCCACCTCCCTAAGGCTATAGCCCACCCGCCCCTTTTTCCGCTGGACGAACTTGGCGCCCCGCCTTCGGCTATTTTTGGGCACCTGCTTTTTGGCACACGGAGGCCTTCTTCCGAGTCCGGGACGAACTTGGCTATAGCCCACCTTTTGCGGCCTTTTTCCGCTGGACTGAACTTGCCGCCTGCCTATTTTTGGCACACGCTGTGCTCGCGCCTATTTTTGGTACACATGAGTCCTCGTCTCGCGCCATTCCGAGTCCGGGCGGACGAAGTTGGCCAGCCCCACCCCCAAGGCTATAGCCCACCCGCTTTTGTGGCCTTTTTCCGCTGGACGAATCTTGGCGCCCGCCCTCGGGCGGTTATTTTTGGGCGCGGCTGTGCCTGCGGCCTATTTTTGGCACACGGAGGCGCTCGCAGTCTCGCGCCATTCCGAGTCCGGCGGACGGTTGGCCAGCCCCACCCCCCAAGGCTATAGCCCACCTGCTTTTGTGGCCTTTTTCCGCTGGACGAACTTGGCGCCCGGCCTTCGGGCGGGTATTTTTGGCGCGGCTGTGCCCGCGGCCTATTTTTGGCACACGGAGGCGCCGCAAAGTCTCGCGCCATTCCGAGTCCGGCGGACGGTTGGCCAGCCCCACCCCCAAGGCTATAGCCCACCCGCTTTTGTGGCCTTTTTCCGCTGGACGAACTTGGCGCCCGGCCTTCGGGCGGTATTTTTGGGCGCGGCTGTGCCCGCGGCCTATTTTTGGCACACGGAGGCCGCCTCAAAGTCTCGCGCCATTCCGAGTCCGCGGACGAAGTTGGCCAGCCCCACCCCCAAGGCTATAGCCCACCCGCTTTTGTGGCCTTTTTCCGCTGGACGAACTTGGCGCCCGCCTTCGGGCGGTTATTTTGGCGCGCTGTGCCCGCGGCCTATTTTTGGCACACGGAGGCGCCTGCAAAGTCTCGCGCCATTCCGAGTCCGCGGACGGTTGGCCAGCCCCACTCCCCAAGGCTATAGCCCACCCGCTTTTGTGGCCTTTTTCCGCTGGACGAACTTGGCGCCCGCCTTCGGGCGGTTATTTTTGGGCGCGGCTGTGCCTCGCGGCCTATTTTTGGCACACGGAGGCGCTCGCAAAGTCTCGCGCCATTCCGAGTCCGGCGGACGAAGTTGGCCAGCCCCACTCCCTCAAGGCTATAGCCCACCTGCCAGGGCCTTTTTCCGCTGGATCGAACTTTTTCCTGCTGGGGAGAATTTTTGCGCGGCTGTGCCTGCGCCTATTTTTGGTACACACGGAGGCGCCTTTCTCGCGCCATTCCGAGTCCGGCGGGACGGTTGCCAGCCCCACCCCTCAAGGCTATAGCCCACCCGCTTTTGGCCTTTTTCCGCTGGACGAACTTGGCGGCTGCCTTCAGTCTCAGTGCCTCAAGGCCTATTTTTGGTACACACGGAGGCCGCTGCAAAGTCTCTACGGCGGACGGTTGGCCAGCCCCACCCCCTGCAGGCTATAGCCCACCCGCTTTTGTGGCCTTTTTCCGCTGGACGAACTTGGCGCCCGGCCTTCGGGCGGTTATTTTTGCGCGCTGCTGTGCCTGGGCCTATTTTTGGCACACGGAGGCGCCTCGCAAAGTCTCGCGCCATTCCGAGTCCGGCGGACGGTTGGCCAGCCCCACCCCCAAGGCTATAGCCCACCCGTTTTTGTGGCCTTTTTCCGCTGGAGGACCTTGGCGCCCCGGCCTTCGGGCGGTTATTTTTGGGCGCGGCTGTGCCGACGGCCTAATTTTGGCACGCGGAGGCCGCTCGCAAAGTCTCGCCCCATTCCGAGTCCGCGGACGAAGTTGGCCAGCCCCACCCCCTAGGCTATAGCCCACCCGCTTTTGTGGCCTTTTTCCGCTGGACGAACTTGGCGCCCGGCCTTCGGGCGGTTATTTTTGGGCGCGGCTGTATCCACGGCCTATTTTTTGCACACGGAGGCTGCCGCAAAGTCTCGCGCCATTCCGAGTCCGCGGACGGTTGGCCAGCCCCACCCCCAAGGCTATAGCCCACCCGCTTTTGTGGCCTTTTTTCCGCTGGACGAACTTGGCGCCCCGCCTTCTGGCGGGTTATTTTTGGGCGCGGCTGTCCCCCCGGCCTATTTTTTGCACACGGAGGCGCTCGCAAAGTCTCGCCCCATTCCGAGTCCGGGCGGACGGGTTGGCCAGCCCCACCCCCAAGGCTATAGCCCACCCGCTTTTGGGCCTTTTTCCGCTGGACGAACTTGGCGCCCGGCCTTCGGGCGTTATTTTTGGGCGCGCTGTGCCCGGGCCTATTTTTGGCACACGGAGGCCCTCGCAAAGTCTCGCGCCATTCCGAGTCCGGCGGACGGTTGGCCAGCCCCACCCCCAAGGCTATAGCCCACCTGCTTTTGTGGCTTTTTTCCGCTGGACGAACTTGGCGCCCGGCCTTCGGGCGGTTATTTTTGGGCGCTGCTGTGCCCAAGGCCTATTTTTGGCACACGGAGGCACTCGTAAAGTCTCGGTCAGCACCATTCCGAGTCCGCGGACGAAGTTGGCCAGCCCCACCCCCCAAGGCTATAGCCCACCCCTGCTTTTGTGGCCTTTTTCCGCTGGACGAACTTGGCGCCCTTGGCCTTCGGGCGGTTATTTTTGGGCGCGCTGTGCCTGGGCCTATTTTTGCACACGGAGGCTGCCTCACAAAGTCTCGCGCCATTCCGAGTCAGCGAGGACGAAGTCGGCCAGCCCCACCCCAAGGCTATAGCTCACCCATTTTTGTGGCCTTTTTCCGCTGGACGAACTTGGCGCCCGGCCTTCGGGCAGTTATTTTTTCCGAGCGGCTGTGCCTGGGCCTATTTTTGGGCACACGGAGGCCGCCCACGTAAGTCTCGCGCCATTCCGAGTCCGGCGCGGACGAAGTGGGCCAGCCCCACCCCCAAGCACCCACCTGCTTTTGTGGCCTTTTTCCGCTGGACGAACTTGGCGCCCGCCTTCGGGCAGTTATTTTTAAGCGGCTGTGCCCGCGGCCTATTTTTGGCACACGGAGGCCGCTCGCAAAGCCTCGCGCCATTCCGAGTCCGGCGGACGACGTTGGCCAGCCCCACCACCCAAGGCTATAGCCCACCCGTTTTTGTGGCTTTTTTCCGCTGGACGAACTTGGCGCCCCGGCCTTCGGGTGGTTATTTTTGGGTGCGGCTGTGCCCGGGGCCTGTTTTTGGCACATGGAGGCCGCTCGCAAAGTCTCGCGCCATTCCGAGTCCGGCGGACGAAGTTGGCCAGCCCCACCCCCCAAGGCTATAGCTCACCCGTTTTTGTGGCCTATTTCCGCTGGACGAACTTGGCGCCCCGGCCTTCGGGCGGTTATTTTTGGGCGCGGCTGTACCCGGGGCCTAGTTTTGGCACACGGAGGCCGCTCGTAAAGTCTCGCGCCATTCCGAGTCCGGCGGACGAAGTTGGCCAGCCCCACCTCCCAAGGCTATAGCCCACCCGTTTTTGTCGCATTTTTTTGCTGGACGAACTGGGCGCCCCGGCCTTCGAGCGGTTATTTTTGGGCGCGGCTATCCCCGGGGCCTATTTTCGGCACACGGAGGCCGCTCGCAAAGTCTGATGCCATTCCGAGTCCGGCGGACGAAGTGGGCCAGCCCCACCCCCCAAGGCTATAGCCCACCCGTTTTTGTGGCTTTTTCCGCTGGACGAACTTGGCGCCCCGGCCTTCGGGTGGTTATTTTTTGGTGCGGCTGTGCCCGGGGCCTGTTTTTGGCACACGGAGGCCGCTCGCAAAGTCTCGCGCTATTCCGAGTCCGGCGGACGAAGTTGGCCAGCCCCACCCCCCAAGGCTATAGCTCACCCGTTTTTGTGGCCTATTTCCGTTGGACGAACTTGGCGCCCCGGCCTTCGGGCGGTAATTTTTGGGCGCGGCTGTGCCCGGGGCCTAGTTTTGGCACACGGAGGCCGATCGCAAAGTCTCGCACCATTCCGAGTCCGGCGGACGAAGTTGGCCAGCCCCACCGCCCAAGGCTATAGCTCACCCGTTTTTGTGGCCTATTTCCGCTGGACGAACTTGGCGCCCCGGCCGTCGGGCGGTTATTTTTGGGCGCGGCTGTGCCCGGGGCCTGTTTTTGGAACACGGAGGCCACTCGTAAAGTCTCGCGCCATTCCGAGTCCGGCGGACGAAGTTGGCCAGCCCCACCCCCCAAGGTTATAGCCCACCCGTTTTTGTGGCCTTTTTCCGCTGGACGAACTTGGCGCCCCGGCCTTCGGGCGGTTATTTTTGGGCGCGGCTGTGCCCGGGGCCTGTTTTTGGAACACGGAGGCCACTCGTAAAGTCTCGCGCCATTCCGAGTCCGGCGGACGAAGTTGGCCAGCCCCACCCCCCAAGGTTATAGCCCACCCGTTTTTTTGGCCTATTTCCGCTGGACGAACTTGGCGCCCCGGCCTTCGGGCAGTTATTTTTTGGCGCGGCTGTGCCCGGGGCCTATTTTTGGCACACGGAGGCCGCTCACAAAGTCTCGCGCCATTCCGAGTCCGGCGGACGAAGTGGGCCAGCCCCACCCCCCAAGGCTATAGCTCACCCATTTTTGTGGCCTATTTCCGCTGGACGAACTTGGCGCCCCGGCCTTCGGGCAGTTATTTTTGGGAGCGGCTGTGCCCGGGGCCTATTTTTGGCACACGGAGGCCGCTCGTAAAGTCTCGCGCCATTCCGAGTCCGGCGGACGAAGTTGGCCAGCCCCACCCCCGCGCACCCGTTTTTGTGGCCTTTTTCCGCTGGACGAACTTGGCGCCCCGGCCTTCGGGCAGTTATTTTTGGGCGCGGCTGTGCCCGCGGCCTATTTTTGGCACACGGAGGCCGCTCGCAAAGCCTCGCGCCATTCCGAGTCCGGCGGACGAAGTTGGCCAGCCCCACCACCCAAGGCTATAGCCCACCCGTTTTTGTGGCTTTTTTCCGCTGGACGAACTTGGCGCCCCGGCCTTCGGGTGGTTATTTTTGGGTGCGGCTGTGCCCGGGGCCTGTTTTTGGCACATGGAGGCCGCTCGCAAAGTCTCGCGCCATTCCGAGTCCGGCGGACGAAGTTGGCCAGCCCCACCCCCCAAGGCTATAGCTCACCCGTTTTTGTGGCCTATTTCCGCTGGACGAACTTGGCGCCCCGGCCTTCGGGCGGTTATTTTTGGGCGCGGCTGTGCCCGGGGCCTGTTTTTGGAACACGGAGGCCACTCGTAAAGTCTCGCGCCATTCCGAGTCCGGCGGACGAAGTTGGCCAGCCCCACCCCCCAAGGTTATAGCCCACCCGTTTTTGTGGCCTTTTTCCGCTGGACGAACTTGGCGCCCCGGCCTTCGGGCGGTAATTTTTGGGCGCGGCTGTGCCCGGGGCCTAGTTTTGGCACACGGAGGCCGATCGCAAAGTCTCGCACCATTCCGAGTCCGGCGGACGAAGTTGGCCAGCCCCACCGCCCAAGGCTATAGCTCACCCGTTTTTGTGGCCTATTTCCGCTGGACGAACTTGGCGCCCCGGCCGTCGGGCGGTTATTTTTGGGTGCGGCTGTGCCCGGGGCCTGTTTTTGGAACACGGAGGCCGCTCGTAAAGTCTCGCGCCATTCCGAGTCCGGCGGACGAAGTCGGCCAGCCCCACCCCCCAAGGTTATAGCCCACCCGTTTTTGTGGCCTTTTTCCGCTGGACGAACTTGGCGCCCCGGCCTTCGGGCAGTTATTTTTGGGCGCGGTTGTGCCCGGGGCCTATTTTTGGTACACGGAGGCCGCTCGTAAAGTCTCGCGCCGTTCCGAGTCCGGCGGACGAAGTTGGCCAGCCCCACCCCCCAAGGCTATAGCCCACCCGTTTTTGTGGCTTTTTCCGCTGGACGAACTTGGCGCCCCGGCCTTCGGGTGGTTATTTTTTGGCGCGGCTGTGCCCGGGGCCTGTTTTTGGCACACGGAGGCCGCTTGCAAAGTCTCGCGCCATTCCGAGTCCGGCGGACGAAGTGGGCCAGCCCCACCCCCCAAGGCTATAGCTCACCCGTTTTTGTGGCCTATTTCCGCTGGACGAACTTGGCGCCCCGGCCTTCGGGCGGTTATTTTTGGTCGCGGCTGTGCCCAGGGCCTAGTTTTGGCCCACGGAGACTGCTCGCAAAGTCTCGCGCCATTCCGAGTCCGGCGGACGAAGTGGGCCAGCCCCACCCCCCAAGGCTATAGCTCACCCGTTTTTGTGGCCTATTTCCGCTGGACGAACTTGGCGCCCCGGCCTTCGGGTGGTTATTTTTGGGCGCGGCTGTGCCCGGGGCCTATTTTTGGCACACGGAGGCCGCTCGTAAAGTCTTTTGCCATTCCGAGTCCGGCGGACGAAGTTGGCCAGCCCCACCCCCCAAGGCTATAGCCCACCCGTTTTTGTGGCATTTTTTTGCTGGACGAACTTCGCGCCCCGGCCTTCGGGCGGTTATTTTTGGGCGCGACTGTGGCCGGGGCCTATTTTCGGCACACAGAGGCCGCTCACAAAGTCTCGCGCCATTCCGAGTCTGGCGGACGAAGTGGGCCAGCCCCACCCCCCAAGGCTATAGCCCACCCGTTTTTGTGGCATTTTTTTGCTGGACGAACTTCGCGCCCCGGCCTTCGGGTGGTTATTTTTGGGCGCGGCTGTGCCCGGGGCCTATTTTTGGTACACGGAGGCCGCTCGTAAAGTCTCGCGCCATTCCGAGTCCGGCGGACGAAGTTGGCCAGCCCCACCCCCCAAGGCTATAGCCCACCCGTTTTTGTGGCCTTTTTCCGCTGGACGAACTTGGCGCCCCGGCCTTCGGGCTGTTATTTTTGGGTGCGGCTGTGCCCGGGGCCTATTTTTGGCACACGGAGGCCGCTCACAAAGTCTCGCGCCATTCCGAGTCCGGCGGACGAAGTGGGCCAGCCCCACCCCCCAAGGCTATAGCTCACCCATTTTTGTGGCCTATTTCCGCTGGACGAACTAGGCGCCCCGGCCTTCGGGCAGTTATTTTTGGGAGCGGCTGTGCCCGGGGCCTATTTTTGGCACACGGAGGCCGCTCGTAAAGTCTCGCGCCATTCCGAGTCCGAGGCGGACGGAGTTGGCCAGCCCCACCCCCAAGGCACCCTTTTTTGTGGCCTTTTTCCGCTGGACGAACTTGGCGCCCCGGCCTTCGGGCAGTTATTTTTGGGCGCGGCTGTGCCCGCGGCCTATTTTTGGCACACGGAGGCCGCTCGCAAAGCCTCGCGCCATTCCGAGTCCGGCGGACGAAGTTGGCCAGCCCCACCACCCAAGGCTATAGCCCACCCGTTTTTGTGGCTTTTTTCCGCTGGACGAACTTGGCGCCCCGGCCTTCGGGTGGTTATTTTTGGGTGCGGCTGTGCCCGGGGCCTGTTTTTGGCACATGGAGGCCGTTCGCAAAGTCTCGCGCCATTCCGAGTCCGGCGGACGAAGTTGGCCAGCCCCACCCCCCAAGGCTATAGCTCACCCGTTTTTGTGGCCTATTTCCGCTGGACGAACTTGGCGCCCCGGCCTTCGGGCGGTTATTTTTGGGCGCGGCTGTACCCGGGGCCTAGTTTTGGCACACGGAGACTGCTCGCAAATTCTCGCGCCATTCCGAGTCCGGCGGACGAAGTTGGCCAGCCCCACCCCCCAAGGCTATAGCCCACCCGTTTTTGTGGCATTTTTTTGCTGGACGAACTTGGCGCGCCGGCCTTCGGGTGGTTATTTTTGGGCGCGGCTGTGACCGGGGCCTATTTTCGGCACACGGAGGCTGCTCGCAAAGTCTCGTTCCATTTCGAGTCCGGCGGACGAAGTTGGCCAGCCCCACCCCCCAAGGCTATAGCCCACCCGTGTTTGTGGCCTTTTTCCGCTGGACGAACTTGGCGCCCCGGCCTTCGGGCAGTTATTTTTGGGAGCGGCTGTGCCCGGGGCCTATTTTTGGCACACGGAGGCCGCTCGTAAAGTCTCGCGCCATTCCGAGTCCGGCGGACGAAGTTGGCCAGCCCCACCCCCCAAGGCTGTAGCCCACCCGTTTTTGTGGCTTTTTTCCGCTGGACGAACTTGGCGCCCCGGCCTTCGGGTGGTTATTTTTGGGCGCGGCTGTTCCCGCGGCCTATTTTTGGCACACGGAGGCACTCGCAAATTCTCGCACCATTCCGAGTCCGGCGGACGAAGTTGGCCAGCCCCACCCCCCAAGGCTATAGCCCACCCGTTTTTGTGGCATTTTTTTGCTGGACGAACTTGGCGCGCCGGCCTTCGGGCAATTATTTTTGGGCGCGGCTGTCCCCGGGGCCTATTTTCAGCACACGGAGGCTGCTCGCAAAGTCTCGCTCCATTCCGAGTCCGGCGGACGAAGTTGGCCAGCCCCACCCCCCAAGGCTATAGCCCACCCGTTTTTGTGGCCTTTTTCCGCTGGACGAACTTGGCGCCCCGGCCTTCGGGCAGTTATTTTTGGGCGCGGTTGTGCCCGGGGCCTATTTTTGGTACACGGAAGCCGCTCGTAAAGTCTCCCGCCGTTCCGAGTCCGGCGGACGAAGTTGGCCAGCCCCACCCCCCAAGGCTATAGCCCACCCGTTTTTGTGGCTTTTTCCGCTGGACGAACTTGGCGCCCCGGCCTTCGGGTGGTTATTTTTTGGCGCGGCTGTGCCCGGGGCCTGTTTTTGGCACACGGAGGCCGCTTGCAAAGTCTCGCGCCATTCCGAGTCCGGCGGACGAAGTGGGCCAGCCCCACCCCCCAAGGCTATAGCTCACCCGTTTTTGTGGCCTATTTCCGCTGGACGAACTTGGCGCCCCGGCCTTCGGGCGGTTATTTTTGGTCGCGGCTGTGCCCAGGGCCTAGTTTTGGCCCACGGAGACTGCTCGCAAAGTCTCGCGCCATTCCGAGTCCGGCGGACGAAGTGGGCCAGCCCCACCCCCCAAGGCTATAGCTCACCCGTTTTTGTGGCCTATTTCCGCTGGACGAACTTGGCGCCCCGGCCTTCGGGTGGTTATTTTTGGGCGCGGCTGTGCCCGGGGCCTATTTTTGGCACATTGAGGCCGGTCGCAAAGTCTCACGCCATTCCGAGTCCGGCGGACGAAGTGGGCCAGCCCCACCCCCCAAGGCTATAGCTCACCCGTTTTTGTGGCCTTTTTCCGCTGGACGAACCTGGCGCCGCGGCCTTCGATCGGGTATTTTTGGGCGCGGCTGTGCCCGCGGCCTATTTTTGGCACACGGAGGCACCTCGCAAACTCTCGCGCCATTCCGAGTCCGGCGGACGAACTTGGCCAGCCCCACCCCCCAAGGCTATAACCCACACGTTTTTGTGGCCTTTTTCCTCTGGATGAACTTGGCGCCGCGGCCTTCGGGCGGGTATTTTTGGGCGCGGCTGTGCCCGCGGCCTATTTGTGGCACACGGAGGTGCCTCGTAAAGTCTCGCGCAATTCCGAGTCTGGCGGACGAAGTGGGCCAGCCCCACCCCCAAAGGCTATAGCCCACCCGTTTTTGTGGCCTTTTTCCGCTGGACGAACTTGGCGCCCCGGCCTTCGGGCGGTTATTTTTGGGCGAGGCTTTGCCCGCGGGCCTATTTTTGGCACACGGAGGCGCCTCGGAAAGTCTCGCGCCATTCCGAGTCTGGCGGACGAAGTTGGCCAGCCCCACCCCCCAAGGCTATAGCCCACCCGTTGTTGTGGCCTTTTTCCGCTGGACGAACTCGGCGCCGCGGCCTTCGGGCGGGTATTTTTGGGCACGGCTGTGCCCGCGGCCTATTTTTGGCACACGGAGGCTCCTCGTAAAGTCTCGCACCATTCCGAGTCCGGCGGACGAAGTTGGCCATCCCCACCCCCCAAGGCTATAGCCCACCCGTTTTTGTGGCCTTTTTCCGCTGGACGAACTTGGCGCCGCTGCCTTCGGGTGGGTATTTTTCGGCGGGGCTGTGCCCGCGGCCTATTTTTGCCACACGGAGGCGCCTCGGAAAGTCTCGCGCCATTCCGAGTCCGGCGGACGAAGTTGGCCAGCCCCACCCCCCAAGGCTATAGCCCACCCGTTTTTGTGGCCTTTTTCCGCTGGACGAACTCGTCGCCGCGGCTTTCGGGCGGGTATTTTTGGGCGTGGCTGTGCCCGCGGCCTATTTTTGGCCCACGGAGGCTCCTCGCAAAGTCTCGCGCCATTCCGAGTCCGGCGGACGAAGTTGGCCAGCCCCACCCCCCAAGGTTATAGCCCACCCGTTTTTCTGGCCTTTTTCCGTAGGACGAACTTGGCGCCGCGGCCTTCGGGTGGGTATTTTTGGGTGCGGCTGTGACCGCGGCCTATTTTTGGCACACGGAGGCACCTCGCAAAGTCTCGTGCCATTCCGAGTCCGGCGGACGAAGTTGGCAAGCCCCACCCCCCAAGGCTATAGCCCACCCGTTTTTGTGGCCTTTTTCCGCTGGACGAAATTGGCGCCCCGGCCTTCGGGCGGTTATTTTTGGGCGCGGCTGTGCCCGCGGCCTATTTTTGGCACACGGAGGCACCTCGCAAACTCTCACGCCATTCCGAGTCCGGCGGACGAACTTGGCCAGCCCCACCCCCCAAGGCTATAACCCACCCGTTTTTGTGGCCTTTTTCCTCTGGATGAACTTGGCGCCGCGGCCTTCGGGCGGGTATTTTTGGGCGCGTCTTTGCCCGCGGCCTATTTTTGGCACACGGAGGTGCCTCGTAAAGTCTCGCGCCATTCCGAGTCCGGCGGACGAAGTTGGCCAGCCCCACCCCCCAAGGTTATAGCCCACCCGTTTTTCTGGCCTTTTTCCTTAGGACGAACTTGGCGCCGCGGCCTTCGGGTGGGCATTTTTAGGCGCGGCTGTGCCCGCGGCCTATTTTTGGCACACGGAGGCACCTCGCAAAGTCTTGCGCCATTCCGAGTCCGGCTGACGAAGTTGGCGAGCCCCACCCCCCAAGGCTATAGCCCACCCGTTTTTGTGGCCTTTTTCCGCTGGACGAACTTGGTGCCGCGGCCTTCGGGCGGGTATTTTTGGGCGCGGCTGTGCCCGCGGCCTATTTTTGGCACACGGAGGCTCCTCGTAAAGTATCGCGCCATTCCGAGTCCGGCGGACGAAGTTGGCCATCCCCACCCCCCAAGGCTATAGCCCACCCGTTTTTGTGGCCTTTTTCCGCTGGACGAACTTAGCGCCGCTGCCTTCGGGTGGGTATTTTTCGGCGGGGCTGTGCCCGCGGCCTATTTTTGGCACACGGAGGTGCCTCGGAAAGTCTCGCGCCATTCCGAGTCCGGCGGACGAAGTTGGCCAGCCCCACCCCCCAAGGCTATAGCCCACTCGTTTTTGTGGCCTTTTTCCGCTGGACGAACACGGCGCCGCGGCTTTCGGGCGGGTATTTTTGGACGTGGCTGTGCCCGCGTCCTATTTTTGGCCCACGGAGGCTCCTCGCAAAGTCTCGCGCCATTCCGAGTCCGGCGGACGAAGTTGGCAAGCCCCACCCCCCAAGGTTATAGCCCACCCGTTTTTCTGGCCTTTTTCCGTAGGACGAACTTGGCACCACGGCCTTCGGGTGGGTATTTTTGGGCGCGGCTGTGACGGCAGCCTATTTTTGGCACACGGAGGCGCCTCGCAAAGTCTCGTACCATTCCGAGTCCGGCGGACGAAACTGGCCAGCCCCACCCCCCAAGGCTATAGCCCACCCGTTTTTGTGGCCTTTTTTCGCTGGACGAAATTGGCGCCCCGGCCTTCGGGCGGTTATTTTTGGGCGCGGCTGTGCCCGGGGCCTATTTTTGGCACATTGAGGCCGCTCGCAAAGTCTCGCGCCATTCCGAGTCTGGCGGACGAAGTGGGCCAGCCCCACCCCCCAAGGCTATAGCTCACCCGTTTTTGTGGCCTTTTTCCGCTGGACGAACCTGGCGCCGCGGCCTTCGGGCGGGTATTTTTGGGCGCGGCTGTGCCCGCGGCCTATTTTTGGCACACGGAGGCACCTTGCAAACTCTCGCGCCGTTCCGAGTCCGGCGGACGAACTTGGCCAGCCCCACCCCCCAAGGCTATAACCCACCCGTTTTTGTGGCCTTTTTCCTCTGGATGAACTTGGCGCCGCGGCCTTCGGGCGGGTATTTTTGGGCGCGGCTGTGCCCGCAGCCTATTGTTGGCACACGGAGGCGCCTCGTAAAGTCTCGCGCCATTCCGAGTCCGGCGGACGAAGTTGGCCAGCCCCACCCCCCAAGGCTATAGCCCACCCGTTTTTGTTGGCTTTTTCCCCTGGACGAACTGGGCACCGCGGCCTTCGGGCGGGTATTTTTGGGCGTGGCTGTGCCCGCGGCCTATTTTTGGCACACGGAGGCACCTCGCAAACTCTCGCACCATTCCGAGTCCGGCGGACGAACTTGGCCAGCCCCACCCCCCGAGGCTATAACCCACCCGTTTTTGTGGCCTTTTTCCTCTGGATGAACTTGGCGACGCGGCCTTCCGGCGGGTATTTTTGGGCGCGGCTGTGCCCGCAGCCTATTGTTGGCACACGGAGGCGCCTCGTAAAGTCTCGCGCCATTCCGAGTCCGGCGGACGAAGTTGGCCAGCCCCACCCCCCAAGGCTATAGCCCACCCGTTTTTGTTGCCTTTTTCCGCTGGACGAACTCGGCGCCGCGGCCTTCGGGCGGCTATTTTTGGACGTGGCTGTGCCCGCGACCTATTTTTGGCACACGGAAGTGCCTCGCAAAGTCCCGCACCATTCCGAGTCCGGCGGACTAAGTTGGCCAGCCTAACCCCCCAAGCCTATCGCCCACCCTTTTTTGTGGCCTTTTTCCGCTGGACGAACTTGGCGCCGCGGCCTTCGGGCGGGTATTTTTCGGTGCGGCTGTGACCGCGGCCTATTTTTGGCACACGGAGGTGCCTCGCAAAGTCTCGCGCCATTCCGAGTCCGGCGGACGAAGTGGGCCAGCCCCACCCCCCAAGGCTATAGCCCACCCGTTTTTGTGGCCTTTTTCCGCTGGACGAAATTGGCGCCCCGGCCTTCGGGCGGTTATTTTTGGGCGCGGCTGTGCGCGGGGCCTATTTTTGGCACATTGAGGCCGCTCGCAAAGTCTCGCGCCATTCCGAGTCCGGCGGACGAAGTGGGCCAGCCCCACCCCCCAAGGCTATAGCCCACCCGTTTTTGTGGCCTTTTTCCGCTGGACGAACTTGGCGCCGCGGCCTTCGGGCGGGTATTTTTGGACGTGGCTGTGCCCGCGACCTATTTTTGGCACACGGAGGTGCCTCGCAAAGTCCCGCGCCATTCCGAGTCCGGCGGACAAAGTTGGCCAGCCTCACCCCCCAAGGCTATCGCCCACCCTTTTTTGTGGCCTTTTTCCGCTGGACGAACTTGGCGCCGCGGCCTTCGGGTGGCTATTTTTGGACGTGGCTGTGCCCGCGACCTATTTTTGGCACACGGAAGTGCCTCGCAAAGTCCCGCACCATTCCGAGTCCGGCGGACTAAGTTGGCCAGCCTAATCCCCCAAGCCTATCGCCCACCCTTTTTTGTGGCCTTTTTCCGCTGGACGAACTTGGCGCCGCGGCCTTCGGGCGGGTATTTTTCGGTGCGGCTGTGACCGCGGCCTATTTTTGGCACACGGAGGCGCCTCGCAAAGTCTCGCGCCATTCCGAGTCCGGCGGACGAAGTTGGCCAGCCCCACCCCCCAAGGCTATAGCCCACCCGTTTTTGTGGCCTTTTTCCGCTGGACGAACTTGGCGCTGCGGCCTTCGGGCGGGTATTTTTGGGCGCGGCCGTGGCCACGGCCTATTTTTGGCACACGGAGGCACCTCGCAAAGTCTCGCGCCATTCCGAGTCCGGCGGACGAAGTTGGCCAGCCCCACCCCCCAAGGCTATAGCCCACCCGTTTTTGTGGCCTTTTTCCGCTGGACGAACTTGGCGCCGCGGTCTTCGGGCGGGTATTTTTGGTTACGGCTGTGTCCGCGGCCTATATTTGGCGCACGGAGGCACCTCGCAAAGTCTCGCGCCATTCCGAGTCCGGCGGACGAAGTTGGCCTTCCCCACCCCCCAAGGCTATAGCTCACCCGTTTTTGTGGCCTTTTTCCGCTGGACGAACCTGGGGCCGCAGCCTTCGGGCGGGTATTTTTGGGCGCGGCTGTGCCCGTGTCCTATTTTTGGCACACGGAGGCGCCTCGCAAACTCTCGCGCCATTCCGAGTCCGGCGGACGAAGTTGGCCAGCCCCACCCCCCAAGGCTATAGCCCACCCGTTTTTGTGGCCTTTTTCCTCTGGATGAACTTGGCGCCGCGGCCTTCGGGCGGGTATTTTTGGGCGTGGCTGTGCCCGCGGCCTATTGTTGGCGCACGGAGGCGCCTCGTAAAGTCTCGCGCCATTCCGATTCCGGCGGACGAAGTTGACCAGCCCCACCCCCCAAGGCTATAGCCCACCCGTTTTTGCGGCCTTTTTCCGCTGGACGAACTTGGCGCCCCGGCCTTCGGTCGGTTATTTTTGGGCGCGGCTGTGCCTGGGGACTATTTTTAGCACATGGAGGCCGCTCGCAAAGGCTCGCGCCATTGCGAGTCCGGCGGACGAAGTGGGCCAGCCCCACCCCCCAAGGCTATAGCCCACCCGTTTTTGCGGCCTTTTTCCGCTGGACGAACTTGGCGCCCCGGCCTTCGGTCGGTTATTTTTGGGCGCGTCTGTGCCCGGGACCTATTTTTGGCACACGGAGGCCGCTCACAAAGTCTCGCGGCATTCCTAGTCCGGCGGACGAAGTTGGCCAGCCCCACCCCCCAAGGCTATAGCCCACCCGTTTTTGCGGCCTTTTTCCGCCGGACGAACTTGGCGCCCCGGCCTTCGGGCAGTTATTTTTGGGCGGGTCTGTGCCCGGGGCCTATTTTTGGCACATGGAGGCCGCTCGTAAAGTCTCGCGCCATTCCGAGTCCGGCGGATGAAGTTGGCCAGCCCCACCCCCAAAGGCTATAGCCCACCCGTTTTTGTGGCCTTTTTCCGCTGGACGAACTTGGCGCAGCGGCCTTCGGGCGGGTAGTTTTGGGCGCGGCTATGCCCGCGGCCTATTTTTGGCACACGGAGGCGCCTCGCAAACTCTCGCGCCATTCCGAGTCCGGCGGACGAAGATGGCCAGCCCCACCCCCCAAGGCTATAGCCCACCCGTTTTTGTGGCCTTTTTCCGCTGGACGAACTTGGCGCCCCGGCCTTCGGGCGGGTATTTTTACGCGCGGCTGTGCCCGCGGCCTATTTTTGACACACGTAGGCTCCTCGCAAAGTTTCGCGCCATTCCGAGTCCGGCGGACGAAGTGGGCCAGCCCCACCCCCCAAGTCTATAGCCCACCTGTTTTTGTGGCCTTTTTCCGCTGGACGAACTTGACGCCGCGGCCTTCGGGCGGGTATTTTTGGGTGCAGCTGTGCCCGCAGCCTATTTTTGGTACACGGAGGCACCTCGCAAAGTCTCGCGCCATTTCGAGTCCGGCGGACGAAGTTGGCCAGCCCCACCCCCAACGCTATAGCCCACCCGTTTTTGTGGCCTTTTTCCGTTGGACGAACTTGGCGCCGCGGCCTTCGGGCTGGTATTTTTTGGCGCGGCCGTGTCCGCGGCCTATTTTTGGCACACGGATGTGCCTCGCAAAGTCTTGCGCCATTCCGAGTCCGGCGGACGAAGTCGGCCTGCCCCACCCCCCAAGGCTATAGCCCACCCGTTTTTTTGGCCTTTTTCCACTGGACCAACTTGGCGCCGCGGCCTTCGGGCGGGTATTTTTGGGCGCGGCTGTGCCCGGTCCTATTTTTGCCACACGGAGGCGCCTCGCAAAGTCTCGCGCCATTCTGAGTCCGGCGGACGAAGTTGGCCAGCCCCACCCCCCAAGGCTATAGCCCACCCGTTTTTGTGTTCTTTTTCCGCTGGACGAACTTGGCGCCGCGGCCTTCGGGCGGGTATTTTTGGGCGCGGCTATGCCCGTGGCCTATTTTTGGCACACGGAGGTGCCTCGCAACGTCTCGCTCCATTCCGAGTCCGGTGGACGAAGTTGGCCAGCCCCACCCCCCAAGGTTATAGCCCACCCGTTTTTGTGGCCTTTTTCCACTGGACGAACTTGGCGCCGCGGCCTTCGGGCGGTTATTTTTGGACGCGGCTGTGCCCGCGGCCTATTTTTACCACACGGAGGCGCCTCGTAAAGTCTCGCGCCATTCCGAGTCCGGCGGACGAAGTAGGCCATCCCCACCCCCCAAGGCTATAGCCGACCTGTTTTTGTGGCCTTTTTCCGCTGGACGAACTTGACGCCGCGGCCTTCGGGCGGGTATTTTTGGGCGCGGCTGTGCCCGCGGCCTATTTTTGGCACACGGAGGTGCCTCGCAAAGTCTCGCGCCATTCCGAGTCCGGCGGACGAAGTTGGCCAGCCCCACCCCCCAAGGCTATAGCCCACCCGTTTTTGTGGCCTTTTTCCACTGGACGAACTTGGGGCCGCGGCCTTCGGGGGGGTATTTTTGGGCGCGACTGTGCCCGCGGCCTATTTTTGGCACACGGAGGTGCCTCGCAAAGTCTTGCGCCATTCCGAGTCCGGCGGACGAAGTTGGCCATCCCCACCGCCCAAGGCTATAGCCCACCCGTTTTTGTGGCCTTTTTCCGCTGGACGAACTTGGCGCCGTGGCCTTCGGGCGGGTATTTTTGGGCGCGGCTATGCCCCCGGCGTATTTTTGGCACACGGAGGCGCCTCGCAAAGTCTCGCGCCATTCCGAGTCCGGCGGACGAAGTGGGCCAGCCCCACCCCCCAAGGCTATATCCCACCCGTTTTTGTGGCCTTTTTCAGCTGGACGAACTTGGCGCAGCGGCCTTCGGGCGGGTATTTTTGGGCGCGGCTGTACCCGCGGCCTATTTTTGGCACATGCAGGCGCCTCACAAAGTCTCGCACCATTCCGAGTCCGGCGGACGAAGTTGGCCAGCCCCACCCCCCAAGGCTATAGCCCACCCGTTTTTGTGGCCTTTTTCCGCTGGACGAACTTGGCGCCGCGGCCTTCGGGCGGGTGTTTTTACGCGCGGCAGTGCCCGCGACCTATTTTTGACACATGCAGGCACCTCACAAAGTCTCGCGCCATTCCGAGTCCGGCGGACGAAGTAG
This sequence comes from Citrus sp. QX-2021, assembly GCA_030444885.1. Taxonomy (NCBI): domain Eukaryota; kingdom Viridiplantae; phylum Streptophyta; class Magnoliopsida; order Sapindales; family Rutaceae; genus Citrus; species Citrus sp. QX-2021. Next base: position 16,662 of record JAUJEF010000222.1, on the reverse strand, counting down.
GCCAGCCCCACCCCCCAAGGCTATAGCCCACCCGTTTTTGTGGCCTTTTTCCGCTGGACGAACTTGACGCCGCGGCCTTCGGGCGGGTTTTTTTGGGTGCGCCTGTGCCCGCGGCCTATTTTTGGCACACGGAGGCGCCTCGCAAACTCTCGCGCCATTCCGAGTCCGGCGGACGAAGTCGGCCAGCCCCACCCCCGGAGGCTATAGCCCACCCGTTTTTCTGGCCTTTTACCGCAGGACGAACTTGGCGCTGCGGCCTTCGGGTAGGTATTTTTGGGCGAGGCTGTGCCCGCGGCCTATTTTTGGCACACGGATGCGCCTCGCAAAGTCTTGCACCATTCCGAGTCCGGCGGACGAAGTCGGCCAGCCCCACCCCCCAAGGCTATAGCCCACCCGTTTTTGTGGCCTTTTTCAACTGGACGAACTTGGCGCCGCGGCCTTCGGGCGGGTATTTTTGGGCGCGGCTGTGCCCGGGCCTATTTTTACCACACGGAGGTGCCTCGCAAAGTCTCGCGCCATTTCGAGTCCGGCGGACGAAGTTGGCGAGCCCCACCCCCCAAGGCTATAGCCCACCCGTTTTTGTGTCCTTTTTCCGCTGGACGAACTTGGCGCCGCGGCCTTCGGGCGTGTATTTTTGGGCGCGGCTGTGGCCGCGGCCTATTTTTGGCACACGGAGGCGCCTCGCAAAGTCTCGCTCCATTCCGAGTCCGGCGGACGAAGTTGGCCAGCCCCACCCCCCAAGGTTATAGCCCACCCGTTTTTGTGGCCTTTTTCCGCTGGACGAACTTGGCGCCGCGGCCTTCGGGCGGGTATTTTTGGGCAAGGCTGTGCCCGCGGCCTATTTTTGGCACACGGAGGTGCCTCGTAAAGTCTCGCGCCATTACGAGTCCGGCGGACGAAGTCGGCCAGCCACACCCCCCAAGGTTATAGCCCACCCGTTTTTGTGGCCTTTTTCCGCCGGACAAACTTGGCGCCCCGGCCTTAGGGCGGTTATTTTTGGCTGTGGCTGTGCCTGTGGCCTATTTTTGGCACACGGAGGCCGTTCGCAAAGTCTCACCCTTTTCCGAGTCCGTCGGACGAACTTGGCCGGCCCCACCCCCCAAGGCTATAGCCCACCCGTTTTTGTGGCATTTTTTCCGCTGGACGAACTTGGCGCCCCGGCTTTCGGGCGGTTATTTTTGAGCGCGGCTGTGCCCGCGTCCTACTTTGTGCACACGGAGGCTGCTCGCAATGTCCTACCCCATTCCGAGTCTGGCGGACGAAGTTGGCCAGCCCCAGCCCCCAAGGCTATAGCCCACCCGTTTTTGTGGCCTTTTTCCGCTGGACGAGCTTGGCGCCCCAGCCTTCGGGCGGGTATTTTTGGGAACGGCTGTGCCCGTGACCTATTTTTTACACATGGAGGCCGCTCGGTAAGTCTCGCCCGATTCCGAGTCCGGCGGACGAACTTGGCCAGCCCCACCCCCTAAGGCTATAGCCCACCCGTTTTTGTGGCCTTTTTCCGCTGGACGAACTTGGCGCCCCGGCCTTCGGGCGGTTATTTTTTGGCGCGGCTGTCCGTACGGCCTATTTTTGGCGCACGGAGGCCGCTCGCAAAGTCTCAGCCCATTCGGAGTCCGGCGGACGAACTTGGCCAGCCCCACCCCCCAAGGCAATAGCCCACCCGTTTTTGTGGCCTTTTTCCGCTGGACGAACTTGGCGCCCCGGCCTTCGGGCGGTTATTTTTGGGAGCGGCTGTGCCCGCGGCCTAGTTTTGGCACACGGAGGCCGCTCGTAAAGTCTCTCCCCATTCCGAGTCCGGCGGACGAACTTGGCCAGCCCCACCCCCCAAGGCTATAGCCCACCCGTTTTTGAGGCATTTTTTCCGCTGGACGAACTTGGCGCCCCGGCTTTCGGGCGGTTATTTTTGGGTGCGGCTGTGCCCGCGCCCTATTTTTGTCACATGGAGGGCGCTCGCAAAGTCTCAACCCATTCCGAGTCCGGCGGATGAACTTGGCCAGCCCCACCCCCCAAGGCTATAGCCCACCCGTTTTTGTGGCCTTTTTCCGCTGGACGAGCTTGACGCCCGGGCCATCGGGCGGGTATTTTTGGGAACGGCTGTGCCCGTGACCTATTTTTTGCACACGGAGGCCGCTCGATAAGTCTCACCCGATTCCGAGTCCGGCGGACGAACTTGGCCAGCCCCACCCCCTAAGGCTATAGCCCACCGTTTTTGTGGCCTTTTTCCGCTGGATGAACTTGGCGCCCCGGCGTTTGGGCGGTTATTTTTTAGCGCGGCTGTCCGTACGGCCTATTTTTGGCGCATGGAGGCCGCTCGCAAAGTCTCAGCCCATTCGGAGTCCGGCGGACGAACTTGGCCAGCCCCACCCCCCAAGGCAATAGCCCACCCGTTTTTGTGGCCTTTTTCCGCTGGACGAACTTGGCGCCCCGGCCTTCGGGCGGTTATTTTTGGGCGCGGCTGTGCCCGCGGCCTAGTTTTGGCACACGGAGGCTGCTCGTAAAGTCTCTCCCCATTCCGAGTCCGGCGGACGAACTTGGCCAGCCCCACCCCCCAAGGCTATAGCCCACCCGTTTTTGTGGCATTTTTTCCGCTGGACGAACTTGGCGCCCCGGCTTTCGGTCGGTTATTTTTGGGCGCGGCTGTGCCTGCGCCCTATTTTTGGCACATGGAGGGCGCTCGCAAAGTCTCACCCCATTCCGAGTCCGGCGGATGAACTTGGCCAGCCCCACCCCCCAAGGCTATAGCCCACCCGTTTTTGTGGCATTTTTGCGCGGGACGAACTTGGCGCCCCGGCCTTCGGGCGGTTATTTTTGGGCGCGGTTGTCCGCACGGTCTATTTTTGGCACATGGAGGCCACTCACAAAGTCTCGTCCCATTCCAAGTCCGGCGGACGAACTTGGCCAGCCCCACCCCCCAAGGCTATAGCCCACCCGTTTTTGTGGCCTTTTTCCGCTGGTCGAACTTGGCGCCCCGGCCTTGGGGCGGTTATTTTTGGACGCGGCAGTGCCCGCGCCCTATTTTCGGCACACGGAGGCACCTCGTAAAGTCTCGCGCCATTCCGAGTCTGGCGGACGAAGTCGGCCAGCCCCACCCCCCAAGGCTATAGCCCACCCGTTTTTGTGGCCTTTTTCCGCTGGTCGAACTTGGCGCCCCGGCCTTCGGGCGGTTATTTTTGGACGCGGCAGTGCCCGCGGCCTAGTTTTGGCACACGGAGGCACCTCGCAAAGTCTCGCGCCATTCCGAGTCCGGCGGACGAAGTGGGCCAGCCTCACCCCCCAAGGCTATAGCCCACCCGTTTTTGTGGCCTTTTTCCGCTGGACGAACTTGGCGCCCCGGCCTTCGGGCGGGTATTTTTGGGCGCGGCTGTGCCCGCGGCCTATTTTTGGCACACGGAGGCGCCTAGTAAAGTCTCGCGCCATTCCGAGTCCGGCGGACGAAGTTGGCCAGCCCCACCCCCCAACGCTATAGCCCACCCGTTTTTGTGGCCTTTTTCCGCTGGACGAACATGGCGCCCCGGCCTTCGGGCGGGTATTTTTGGGTGCGGCTGTGCTCGCGGCCTATTTTTGTTACACGGAGGCGCCTCGCAAAGTCTTGCGCCATTCCGAGTCCGGCGGACGAAGATGGCCAGCCCCACCCCCCAAGGCAATAGCCCACCCGTTTTTGTGGCCTTTTTCCGCTGTACGAACTTGGTGCCGCGGCCTTCGGGAGGGTATGTTTGGGCGCGGCTGTGCCCGCGGCCTATTTTTTGGACACGGAGGCGCCTCGCAAAGTCTCGCGCCATTCCGAGTCCGGCGGACGAAGTTGGCCAGCCCCACCCCCCAAGGCTATAGCCCACCCGTTTATGGGGCCTTTTTCCGCTGGACGAACTTGGCGCCGCGGCCTTCGGTACGATATTTTTGTGCGTGGCTGTGCCCACGGCCTATTTTTGGCACACGGAGGCGCCTCGCAAAGTCTCGCGCCATTCCGAGTCCGGCGGACGAACTTGGCCAGCCCCACCCCCAAAGGCTATAGCCCACCCGTTTTTGTGGCCTTTTTCCGCTGGACGAACTTGGCGCCGCGGCCTTCGGGCGGGTATTTTTGGGCGCGGCTGTGCCTGTGGCCTATTTTTGGCACACGGAGACACCTCACAAAGTCTTGCGCCATTCCGAGCGCGGGGGACGAAGTTTGACAGCCCCACCCCCCAAGGCTACAGCCCACCCGTTTTTGTGGCCTTTTTTCGCTGGACGAACTTGGCGCCGCGGCCTTCCGGTGGGTATTTTTGGGCGCGGCTGTGCCCGCGGCCTATTTTTGGCACACGGAGGCGCCTCGCAAAGTCTTGCGCCATTCCGAGTCCGGCGGACGAAGCTGGCCAGCCCCACCCCCCAAGGCAATAGCCCACCCGTTTTTGTGGCCTTTTTCCGCTGTACGAACTTGGCGCCGCGGCCTTCGGGAGGGTATGTTTGGGCGCGGCTGTGCCCGCGGCCTATGTTTTGGACACGGAGGCGCCTCGCAAAGTCTCGCGCCATTCCGAGTCCAGCGGACGAAGTTGGCCAGCCCCACCCCCCAAGGCTATAGCCCACCCGTTTTTGTGGCCTTTTTCCGCTGGTCGAACTTGGCGCCCCGGCCTTGGGGCGGTTATTTTTGGACGCGGCAGTGCCCGCGCCCTATTTTTGGCACACGGAGGCGCCTCGTAAAGTCTCGCGCCATTCCGAGTCCGGCGGACGAAGTGGGCCAGCCTCACCCCCCAAGGCTATAGCCCACCCGTTTTTGTGGCCTTTTTCCGCTGGACGAACTGGGCGCCCCGGCCTTCGGGCGGTTATTTTTTGGCGCGGGTGTGCCCGGGGCCTATTTTTGGCACACGGAGGCGCCTCGCAAAGTCTTGTGCCATTCCGAGTCCGGCGGACGAAGTTGGCCAGCCCCACCCCCCAAGGCTATAGCCCACCCGTTTTTGTGGCCTTTTTCCACTGTACGAACTTGGCGCCGCGGCCTTCGGGCGGGTATGTTTGGGCGCGGCTGTGCCCGCGGCCTATGTTTTGCACACGGAGGCGCCTTGCAAAGTCTCGCGCCATTCCGAGTCCGGCGGACGAAGCTGGCCAGCCCCACCCCCCAAGGCAATAGCCCACCCGTTTTTTTGGCCTTTTTCCGCTGTACGAACTTGGCGCCGCGGCCTTCGGGAGGGTATGTTTGGGCGCGGCTGTGCCCGCGGCCTATTTTTGGCACACGGAGGCGCCTAGTAAAGTCTCGCGCCATTCCGAGTCCGGCGGACGAAGTTGGCCAGCCCCACCCCCCAACGCTATAGCCCACCCGTTTTTGTGGCCTTTTTCCGCTGTACGAACTTGGCGCCGCGGCCTTCGGACGGGTATGTTTGGGGTCGGCTGTGCCCGCGGCCTATTTTTGGCACACGGAGACACCTCGCAAAGTCTCGCGCCATTCCGAGCCCGGCGGACGAATTGGCCAGCCCCATCCCCCAAGGCTATAGCTCACCTGTTTTTGTGGCCTTTTTCAGCTGGACGAACTTGGCGCCGCGGCCTTCTGGCAGGTATTTTTGGGCGCGGCTCTGCCCGCGGCCTATTTTTGGCAAACGGAGGCGCCTCGCAAAGTCTTGTGCCATTCCGAGTCCGGCGGACGAAGTTGGCCAGCCCCACCCCCCAAGGCTATAGCCCACCCGTTTTTGTGGCCTTTTTCCACTGTACGAACTTGGCGCCGCGGCCTTCGGGCGGGTATGTTTGGGCGCGGCTGTGCCCGCGGCCTATGTTTTGCACACGGAGGCGCCTTGCAAAGTCTCGCGCCATTCCGAGTCCGGCGGACGAAGCTGGCCAGCCCCACCCCCCAAGGCAATAGCCCACCCGTTTTTTTGGCCTTTTTCCGCTGTACGAACTTGGCGCCGCGGCCTTCGGGAGGGTATGTTTGGGCGCGGCTGTGCCCGTGGCCTATTGTTGGCACACGGAGACACCTCACAAAGTCTCGCGCCATTCCGAGCGCGGGGGACGAAGTTTGACAGCCCCACCCCCCAAGGCTACAGCCCACCCGTTTTTGTGGCCTTTTTTCGCTGGACGAACTTGGCGCCGCGGCCTTCCGGTGGGTATTTTTGGGCGCGGCTGTGCCCGCGGCCTATTTTTGGCACACGGAGGCGCCTCGCAAAGTCTTGCGCCATTCCGAGTCCGGCGGACGAAGCTGGCCAGCCCCACCCCCCAAGGCAATAGCCCACCCGTTTTTGTGGCCTTTTTCCGCTGTACGAACTTGGCGCCGCGGCCTTCGGGAGGGTATGTTTGGGCGCGGCTGTGCCCGCGGCCTATTTTTTGGACACGGAGGCGCCTCGCAAAGTCTCGCGCCATTCCGAGTCCGGCGGACGAAGTTGGCCAGCCCCACCCCCCAAGGCTATAGCCCACCCGTTTATGGGGCCTTTTTCCGCTGGACGAACTTGGCGCCACGGCCTTCGGTCCGATATTTTTGTGCGTGGCTGTGCCCACGGCCTATTTTTGGCACACGGAGGCGCCTCGTAAAGTCTCGCGCCATTCCGAGTCCGGCGGACGAACTTGGCCAGCCCCACCCCCAAAGGCTATAGCCCACCCGTTTTTGTGGCCTTTTTCCGCTGGACGAACTTGGCGCCGCGACCTTCCGGGCGGGTATTTTTAAGGCGCGGCTGTGCCCGTGGCCTATTTTTGGCACACGGAGTCTCCTCTCAAAGTCTCGCGCCATTCCGAGTCCGGCGGACGAACTTTGACAGCCCCACCCCCAAAGGCTATAGCCCACCCGTTTTTGTGGCCTTTTTTCGCTGGACGAACTTGGCGCCGCGGCCTTCCGGTGGGTATTTTTGGGCGCGGCTGTGCCCGCGGCCTATTTTTGGCACACGGAGGTGCCTCGCAAAGTCTTGCGCCATTCCGAGTCCGGCGGACGAAGCTGGCCAGCCCCACCCCCCAAGGCAATAGCCCACCCGTTTTTGTGGCCTTTTTCCGCTGTACGAACTTGGCGCCGCGGCCTTCGGGAGGGTATGTTTGGGCGCGGCTGTGCCCGCGGCCTATTTTTTGGACACGGAGGCGCCTCGCAGAGTCTCGCGCCATTCCGAGTCCGGCGGACGAAGTTGGCCAGCCCCACCCCCCAAGGCTATAGGCCACCCGTTTATGGGGCCTTTTTCCGCTGGACGAACTTGGCGCCGCGGCCTTCGGTCCGATATTTTTGGGCGCGGCTGTGCCCACGGCCTATTTTTGGCACACGGAGGCGCCTCGCAAAGTCTCGCGCCATTCCGAGTCCGGCGGACGAAGTTGGCCAGCCCCACCCCCCAAGGCTATAGCCCACCCGTTTATGGGGCCTTTTTCCGCTGGACGAACTTGGCGCCGCGGCCTTCGGTCCGATATTTTTGGGCGCGGCTGTGGGTACGGCCTATTTTTGGCACACGGAGGCGCCTCGCAAAGTCTCGCGCCATTCCGAGTCCGGCGGACGAACTTGGCCAGCCCCACCCCCAAAGGCTATAGCCCACCCGTTTTTGTGGCCTTTTTCCGCTGGACGAACTTGGCGCCGCGGCCTTCGGGCGGGTATTTTTGGGCGCGGCTGTGCCCGTGGCCTATTTTTGGCACACGGAGACACCTCACAAAGTCTCGCGCCATTCCGAGCGCGGGGGACGAAGTTTGACAGCCCCACCCCCCAAGGCTACAGCCCACCCGTTTTTGTGGCCTTTTTTCGCTGGACGAACTTGGCGCCGCGGCCTTCCGGTGGGTATTTTTGGGCGCGGCTGTGCCCGCGGCCTATTTTTGGCACACGGAGGCGCCTCGCAAAGTCTTGCGCCATTCCGAGTCTGGCGGACGAAGCTGGCCAGCCCCACCCCCCAAGGCAATAGCCCACCCGTTTTTGTGGCCTTTTTCCGCTGTACGAACTTGGCGCCGCGGCCTTCGGGCGGGTATGTTTGGGCGCGGCTGTGCCCGCGGCCTATTTTTGGTACACGGAGGCGCCTCGCAAAGTCTCGCGCCATTCCGAGTCCGGCGGACGAAGTTGGCCAGCCCCACCCCCCAAGGCTATAGCCCACCCGTTTTTGGGGCCTTTTTCCGCTGGACGAACTTGGCGCCGCGGCCTTCGGTCCGATATTTTTGTACGTGGCTGTGCCCACGGCCTATTTTTGGCACACGGAGGCGCCTCGCAAAGTCTCGCGCCATTCCGAGTCCGGCGGACGAACTTGGCCAGCCCCACCCCCAAAGGCTATAGCCCACCCGTTTTTGTGGCCTTTTTCCGGTGGACGAACTTGGCACCGCGGCCTTCGGGCGGGTATTTTTGGGCGCGGCTGTGCCCGTGGCCTATTTTTGGCACACGGAGACACCTCACAAAGTCTCGCGCCATTCCGAGCGCGGGGGACGAAGTTTGACAGCCCCACCCCCCAAGGCAATAGCCCATCCGTTTTTGTGGCCTTTTTCCGCTGGACGAACTTTGCGCCGCGGCCTTCGGGCGGGTATTTTTGGGCGCGGCTGTGCCCGCGGCCTATTTTTGGCACACGGAGGCGCCTCGCAAAGTCTCGCGCCATTCCGAGTCCGGCGGACGAAGCTGGCCAGCCCCACCCCCCAAGGCAATAGCCCACCCGTTTTTGTGGCCTTTTTCCGCTGGACGAACTTGGCGCCGCGGCCTTCGGGCGGGTATTTTTGGACGCGGCTCTGCCCGCGGCCTATTTTTGGCACACGGAGGCGCCTCGCAAAGGCTTGCGCCATTCCGAGTCCGGCGGACGAAGTTGGCCAGCCCACCCCCCAAGGCTACAGCCCATCCGTTTTTGTGGCCTTTTTCCGCAGGACGAACTTGGCGCCGCGGCCTTCTGGCGGATATTTTTGGGCGCGGCTGTGGCCGCGGCCTATTTTTGGCACACGGAGGCGCCTCGCAAAGTCTCGCCATTCCGAGTCCGGCGGATGAATTTGGCCAGCCCCACCCCCCAAGGCAATAGCCCCCCGTTTTTGTGGCCTTTTTCCGCTGGACGAACTTGGTGCCGCGGCCTTCGGGCGGGTATTTTTGGGCGCGGCTGTGTCCGCGGCCTATTTTTGGCACACGGAGACACCTCACAAAGTCTCGCACCATTCCGAGTCCGGCGGACGAAGCTGGCCAGCCCCACCCCCCAAGGCAATAGCCCACCCGTTTTTGTGGCCGTTTTCCGCTGTACGAACTTGGCGCCGCGGCCTTCGGGAGGGTATGTTTGGGCGTGGCTGTGCCCGTGGCCTCTTTTTTGCACACGGAGGCGCCTCGCAAAGTCTCGCTATTCCGAGTCCGGCGTACGAAGTTGGCCAGCACCGCCCCCCAAGTCTATAGCCCACCCGTTTTTGTGGCCGTTTTCCGCTGTACGAACTTGGCGCCGCGGCCTTCGGTCCGATATTTTTGTGCGCGGCTGTGCCCACGGCCTATTTTTGGCACACGGAGGCGCCTCGCAAAGTCTCGCGCCATTTCGAGTCCGGCGGACGAAGTTGGCCAACCCCACGCCCCAAGGCTATAGCCCACCCGTTTATGGGGCCTTTTTCCGCAGGACGAACTTGGCGCCGCGGCCTTCGGTCCGATATTTTTGGGCGCGGCTGTGCCCACGGCCTATTTTTGGCACACGGAGGCGCCTCGCAAAGTCTCGCGCCATTCCGAGTCCGGCGGACGAAGTTGGCCAGCCCCACCCCCCAAGGCTATAGCCCACCCGTTTATGGGGCCTTTTTCCGCTGGACGAACTTGGCGCCGCGGCCTTCGGTCCGATATTTTTGGGCGCGGCTGTGGGTACGGCCTATTTTTGGCACACGGAGGCGCCTCGCAAAGTCTCGCGCCATTCCGAGTCCGGCGGACGAACTTGGCCAGCCCCACCCCCAAAGGCTATAGCCCACCCGTTTTTGTGGCCTTTTTCCGCTGGACGAACTTGGCGCCGCGGCCTTCGGGCGGGTATTTTTGGGCGCGGCTGTGCCCGCGGCCGATTTTTGGCACACGGAGCCACCTCACAAAGTCTCGCGCCATTCCGAGCCCGGCGGACGAAGTTTGCCAGCCCCACGCCCCAAGGCTACAGCCCACCCGTTTTTGTGGCCTTTTTCCGCTGGACGAACTTGGCGCCGCGGCCTTCGGGCGGGTATTTTTGGGCGCGGCTCTGCCCGCGACCTATTTTTGGCACACGGAGGTGCCTCGCACAGTCTCGCGCCATTCCGAGTCCGGCGGACGAAGCTGGCCAGCCCCACCCGCCAAGGCTATAGCCCACCCGTTTTTGGGGCCTTTTTCCGCTGAACGAACTTGGCGCCATGGCCTTCGGGCGGTTATTTTTGGGAGCGGCTGTGCCCGCGGCCTATTTTTGGCACACGAGGGCACCTCGCAAAGTCTCGCGCCATTCCGAGTCCGGCGGATGATGTTGGCTAGCCCCACCCCCCGAGGCTATAGCCCACCCGTTTTTGTGGCCTTTTTCCGCTGGACGAACTTGGCGCCGCGGCCTTCGGGCGGGTATTTTTGGGCGCGGCTCTGCCCGCGACCTATTTTTGGCACACGGAGGCGCCTCGCACAGTCTCGCGCCATTCCGAGTCCGGCGGACGAAGCTGGCCAGCCCCACCCCCCAAGGCTATAGCCCACCCGTTTTTGGGGCCTTTTTCCGCTGAACGAACTTGGCGCCATGGCCTTCGGGCGGTTATTTTTGGGAGCGGCTGTGCCCGCGGCCTATTTTTGGCACACGAGGGCACCTCGCAAAGTCTCGCGCCATTCCGAGTCCGGCGGACGATGTTGGCTAGCCCCACCCCCCGAGGCTATAGCCCACCCGTTTTTGTGGCCTTTTTCCGCTGGACGAACTTGGCGCTGCGGCCTTCGGGCGTGTATTTTTGGGCGCGGCTGTGCCCGCGGCCTATTTTTGACACACGGAGGCGCCTCGTAAAGTCTCGCGCCATTCCGAGTCCGGCGGACGAAGTTGGCCAGCCCCACCCCCAAAGGCTATAGCCCACCCGTTTTTGTGGCCTTTTTCCGCTGGACGAACATGGCGCCGCGGCCTTCGGGCGGGTATTTTTGGGGGTGGCTGTGGGCACGGCCTATTTTTGGCACACGGAGGCACCTGGCAAAGTCTCGCGCCATTCCGAGTCCGGCGGACGAAGCTGGCCAGCCCCACCCCCCAAGGCTATAGCCCATCCGTTTTTGGGGCCTTTTTGCGCTGGATGAACTTGGCGCCGTGGCCTTCGGTCCGATATTTTTGGGCGCGGCTGTGCCCACGGCCTATTTTTGGCACACGTAGGCGCCTCGCAAAGTCTCGCGCCATTCCGAGTCCGGCGGATGAACTTGGCCAGCCCCACCCCCCAAGGCTATAGCCCACCCGTTTTTGTGGCCTTTTTCCGCTGGACGAACTTGGCGCCCCGGCCTTCGGGCGGGTATTTTTGGGCGCGGCTGTGCCCGCGGCCTATTTTTGGCACACGGAGGCGCCTCGCAATGTCTCGCGCCATTCCGAGTCCGGCGGACGAAGTTGGCCAGCCCCACCCCCCAAGGCTATAGCCCACCCGTTTTTGTGGCCTCTTTCCGCTGGACGAACTTGGCGCCGCGGCCTTCGGGCGGGTATTTTTGGGCGTGGCTGTGGGCACGGCCTATTTTTGGCACACGGAGGCGCCTCGCACAGTCTCGACCCATTCCGAGTCCGGCGGACGAAGTGGGCCAGCCCCTCCCCCCAAGGCTATAGCCCACCCATTTTTCGGCCATTTTTCCGCAGGACGAACTTGGCGCCCCGGCCTTCGGGTGGTTATTTTTTAGCGTGGCTGTGCCCGCGGCCTATTTTTGGCACGCGGAGGCCGCTCGCAAAGTCTCGCCCCATTCCGAGTCCGCGGACGAGTTGGCCAGCCCCCCCCCAAGGCTATAGCCCACCCGTTTTTGGCCATTTTTCCGCTGGGGTTTTGGCGCGCACCCACCTTAGGGCGGTTATTTTGGGCACGGCTTTGCCCGCGTCCTATTTTTGGCACGCGGAGGCCGCTCGCAAAGTCTCGCCCCATTCCGAGTCCGGCGGACGAAGTTGGCCAGCCCAACCCCCACGGCTATAGCCCACCCGCTTTTGGCCATTTCTCCGCTGGGTGGTTTGGGCGCGCCCGACCTTCGGGCGGTTATTTTTGGCCGCGGCTGTGCCCGTAGCCTATTTTTGGCACACGGAGGCCGCTGCAAAGTCTCGCCCCATTCCGAGTCCGGGCGGACGAAGTTGGCCAGCCCTCCCCCATGGCTATAGCCCACCCGTTTTTTGGCCATTTTTCCGCTGGGCGGGTATGGCGAGCCGACCTTAGGGAGGTTATTGTTTGGCACGGATGTGCCCGCGTCCTATTTTTGGCACGCGGAGGACGCTCGCAAAGTCTCGCCCCATGCCGAGTCCGGCGGACGAAGTTGGCCAGCCCATCCCCCCACGGCTATAGCCCACCCGTTTTTTGGCCATTGCTCCGCGGGGTGGTTTGGGCGCGCCAACCTACGGGCGGTGATTTTTGGCCGCTGGCTGTGCCCAGTAGCCTATTTTTGCACGCGGATGCCGTTCGCAAATTCTCGCCCCATTCCGAGTCCGGCGGACGAAGTTCGCCAGCCCATCCCCCCACGTCTATAGCCCACCCGTTTTTTGGCCATTTCTCCGCTGGGTGGTTTGGGCGCGCCTACCTTAGGGCGGTTATTTTTGGGCGCGGCTGTGCCCGCGGCCTATTTTTGGCTCGCGGAGGCCGCTCGCAAAATCTCGCCCCATTCCGAATCCGGCGGACGAAGTTGGCCAGCCCATCCCCCCACGGCCTTAGCCCACCCGTTTTTTGCCCATTTCTCCGCTGGGTGGTTTGGGCGCGCCGACCTTAGGGCGGTTATTTTTGGGCGCGGCTGTGCCCGCGTCCTATTTTTGGCTCGCGGAGGCCGCTCGCAAAGTCTCGCCCCATTCCGAGTCCGGCGGACGAAGTTGGCCAGCCCATCCCCCCACGGCTATAGCCCACCCGATTTTTGGCCATTTCTCCGCTGGGTGGTTTGGGCGCGCCGACCTTCGGCGGTTATTTTTGGCGCGGCTGCGCCCGTAGCCTATTTTTGGCACGCGGAGGCCGCTCGCAGTCTCGCCCCATTCCGAGTCCGGCGGACGAAGTGTGCCAGCCCCTCCAACCAAGTATATATCCCACCCGTTTTTGGCCATTTTTCCGCAGAGACGAACTTGGCGCCCGGCCTTTCGGGCGGTTATTTTTAGGCGGCTGTGCCCGCGGCCTATTTTTGGCACGCGGAGGCCGCTCGCAAAGTCTCGCTCCATTCCGAGTCCGGGCGGACGAAGTCGGCCAGCCCCACTTCCCAGGCTATAGCCCACCCGTTCTTGTGGCCTTTTTGTGCTGGACGAACTTGGCTCCCCAGCCTTCGGGCGGGTATTTTTAGGCGGCTGTCCCCGCGGCCTATTTTTGGCACATGGAGGCACCTCGCAAAGTCTCACGTCATTCCGAGTCCGCGCGGACGACGTTGGCCAGCCCGACCCCACAAGGCTATAGCCCACCCGCTTTTGTGGCCTTTTTCCGCTGGACGAACAAGGCGCCCGGCCTTCAGGCGGTTATTTTTCGGCGCGCTACGTCCGTGGACTATTTTTGGCCCAGGAGGCCCTTCGCAAAATCTCGCGCCATTCCGAGTCCGGGATTTGAAGTTGGCCAGCCCCACCCCCCAAGGCTATAGCCCACCCGTTTTTGTGGCCTTTTTCCGTAGGACGGACTTGGCGCCCCGGCCTTCGGGTGGTTATTTTGGGGTGCGGCTGTGCCTGCGGCCTATTTTTTACACACGGAGGACCCTCGTAAAGTCTCGCGCCATTCCGAGTCCGGCGGACGAAGTTGACCAGCCCCACTCCCCAAGGCTATAGCCCACCCGTTTTTGTGGCCTTTTTCCGCTGGACGAACTTGGCTCCCAGGCCTTCGGGCGGTTATTTTTGGGCGCGGCGGTGCCCGTGGCCTATTTTTGGCACGCGGAGGCCGCTCGCAAAGTCTCGCCCCATTCCGAGTCCGGCAGACGAAGTGGGCCGGCCCCTCCCCCCAAGGATATAGCGCACCCGTTTTTTGGCCATTTTTCCGCTGGACGAACTTGGCACCCCGATCTTCGGGGGGTTATATTTGGGCGCGGCTGCGCCCGCGGCCTATTTTTGGCACGCGGAGGCCGCTCGCAAAGTCTCGCCCCATTCCGAGTCTGGCGGACGAAGGTGGCAGCCCCTCCCCCCAAGGCTATAGCCCTCCCGTTTTTTGGCCATTTTTCCGCTGGACGAACTTGGCCCCCCGGCCTTCGGGCGATTATTTTTGGACGCGGCTGTGCCCGCGGCCTATTTTTGGTACGCGGAGGCCGCTCGTAAAGTCTCACCCCATTCCGAGTCCGGCGGACGAAGTGGGCCAGCCCCTCCCCCCAAGGCTATACCCACCCATTTTTTGGCCATTTTTCCGCTGGAGGGTTTGGGCGCGCCGACCTTCGGGGGGTTATTTTTGGGCGCGGCTGTGTTCGCGGCCAATATTTGGTACACGGAGGCCGCTCGCAAAGTCTTGCCCCATTCCGAGTCCGGCGGACGAAATTGGCCAGCCCCTACCCCCAAGGCTATAGCCCACCCGTTTTTTGGCCATTTTTCCGCTGGTCGAACTTGGCGCCCCGGCCTTCGGGCGGTTATTTTTGGCCGTGGCTGTGCCCGCGGACTATTTTTGGCACGCGGAGGCCGCTCGTAAAGTCTCACCCCATTCCGAGTCCGGCGGACGAAGTGGGCCAGCCCCTCCCCCCAAGGCTATAGCCCACCCGTTTTTTGGCCATTTTTCCGCTGGGGGGTTTGGGCGCGCCGACCTTCGGGGGGTTATTTTATGGCGCGGCTGTGGCCGTGGCCTATTTTTGGCACGCGGAGGCCGCTCGTAAAGTCTCGCCCCATTCCGAGTCCGGCGGACGAAGTTGGCCAGCCCTCCCCAAGGCTATAGCCCACCCGCTTTTGGCCATTTTTCCATTGGACGAACTTGGCGCCCGATCTACGGGCGGTTATATTGGGCGCAGCTGTGCCCGCGGCCTATTTTTGGCACGAGGAGGCCGCTCGCAAACTCTCGCCTCATTCAGAGTCTCGCGGACGGTTGGCAGCCCCTCCCCCCAAGGCTATAGCCCACCCGTTTTTTGGCAATTTTTCCGCTGGACGAACTTGGCCCCCCGGCGTTCGGGCAGTTATTTTTGGCGGCGGCTGTGCCCGCGGCCTATTTTTGGTGCGCGGAGGCCGCTCGCAAAGTCTCGCCCCATTCCGAGTCCGGCGGACGAAGTTGGCCAGCCCCTCCCCCCAAGGCTATAGCCCACCCCTTTTTTGGCCATTTTTCGGCTGGGGGGGGTGGGCGCGCCGGCCTTCGGGGGTTATTTTTGGGCGCGGCTGTGTCCGCGTCCAATTTTTGGGTCGCGGAGGCCGCGCGCAACGCCGCCCCCATTCCGAGTCCGGCGGACGAAGTTGGCCAGCCCGTACCCCCAAGGCTATAGCCCACCCGTTTTTTGGCCATTTTTCCGCTGGACGAACTTGGCGCCCCGGCCTTCGGGCGGTTATTTTTGGGTGCGGCTGTGCCCACGGCCTATTTTTGGCACGTGGAGGCTGTTCTCAAAGTCTCGCCCCATTCCGAGTCCGGCGGACGAAGTTGGCCAGCCCCTCCCCCCAAGGCTATAGCCCTCCCGTTTTTTGGCCATTTTTCCGCTGGACAAAATTGGCGCCCCGGCCTTCGGGCGGTTATTTTTGTGCGCGGCAGTACCCGCGGCCTATTTTTGGCACACGGAGGCCGTTCGTAAAGTCTCACCCCATTCCGAGTCCGGCGGACAAAGTGGGCCGGCCCCTCCCCCCAAGGCTATAGCCCACCTGTTTTTTGGCCATTTTTCCGCTGGACGAACTTGGCGCCCCGGCCTTCGGGTGGTTATTTTTGGGCGCGGCTGTGCCCGCGGCTTATTTTTGGCACGTAGAGACCGCTCGCAAAGTCTCGCCCCATTCGGAGTCCGGCGGACGAAGTTGGCGAGCCCCTCTCCCAAAGGCTATAGCCCACCCGTTTTTTGGCCATTTTTCCGCTGGGGGGTTTGGGCGCGCCGATCTTCGGGCGGTTATTTTTGGGAGCGGCTGTGCCCCCGGCCTATTTTTGGCACGTGGAAGCCGCTCGCAAAGTCTCGCCCCATTCCGAGTCCGGCGGACGAAGTTGGCCAGCCCCTCCCCCCAAGGCTATAGCCCACCCATTTTTTGGCCATTTTTCCGCTGGGGGGTTTGGGCGCGCCGAACTTCGGGGGGTTATTTTTGGGCGTGGCTGTGTCCGCGGCCAATTTTTGGTACGCGGAGGCCGTTCGCAAAGTGTCGCCCCATTCCGAGTCCGGCGGACGAAGTTGGCCAGCCCCTCCCCCCAAGGCTATAGCCCTCCCGTTTTTTTGCCATTTTTCCGCTGGACGAACTTGGCGCCCCGGCCTTCGGGCGGTTATTTTTGGGTGCGGCTGTACCCGCGGCCTATTTTTGGCACGTGGAGGCTGTTCGCAAAGTCTCGCCCCATTCCGAGTCCGGCGGACGAGGTTGGCCAGCCCTCTCCCCCAAGGCTATAGCCCTCCCGTTTTTTGTCCATTTTTCCGCTGTACTAAATTGGCGCCCAGTCCTTCGGGGGGTTTTTTTTTTGCGCGGCAGTACCCGCGGACTATTTTTGGCACACGGAGGCCGTTCGCAAAGTCTCGCCCCAGTCCGATTCCGGCGGTCGATGTGGGCAGGCCACTCCCCCCCCGGCTATAGCCCACCAGTTTTTTGGCCA